>OY735238.1:5703513-5716013 GCA_963457665.1 Thysanoteuthis rhombus | reverse complement strand
TAAAAAAATCCATTGCGCCCCCCGCAAAAAAAAAACCAACAAACCGAAACAAAATAAGGAAACACGTATTGTCAAATTTAGGAGATATGTGAAAAAATCTAATCGAAGAATATATATGGTTAGATTAAATTATAATCATAACATCCCTGGCATTTTCCACTAGAAAATTCTCGAAATATCTCGATTTGAGAGAATGTAGATAGTATTAATGAACCCGTCAAAGCAACACCACAAAGTATCAAGAAGGCCTTTTCCCGATTGTAAAAAAGAAAAAAAAATCAACATTTTGGAAGGGATGTAAGGGAGTACTGATGCCAATTCTGAAGTTTATAAAACAAAATGGTATGGCCAGGAGCATAAATAAACAAACACACACACATATATATATATATATATATATATATATATAAAAAGATAGAACCTTTTGTTATCTTCGATGACTTCTGTTTGAACCGTAACCATCAAAGATGGCGGAGATATATGCGTGTTTGTTTGTTTATGCTCCTGGCCATACCGTTTTGTCTACAGACTTCGGACATCTTTGATTTAAAGAAGATTGAACATTAGAAAATTATGGACGAAATTCAGAGATATTCAAAGTTCTTTCAATTCTCAAACCATCAAAATGTGTTGCAATTCAAAAATATACTGTACTTTCACATAATGGTGAAATATTCGCAGAGAGAATTTTAGTCAGACATTTTGGTAGTCGCCCCGCGTTCTGCGTTCCAAAACCGTACCGCCTCGCTCTTCCTCCCCTCTCTCTCTATACACGTACACACACACACACACACACATATATATATATATATATATATATATATATATATATATATATATATATATACAGAGAGAGAGAGAGAGAGAGAGAGAGAGAGAGAAATAAACCAATAGAAAGAGAGCAAAAGAAGGAGAAAAAACTATTTACCAAGATACAAGATAGATATATTTACAATGAATAACTTAGTACGGCACCCGGTAAATTGAGTATAACTGGGGCAGGAAGATTGTGCTGATTCAATCTTTAGAAGTAGAAAAGTCTTCCCTCTCTGATTTGAAAATCGTCGTTCGCTGTTTTTACTTTAATCACCAGTGACTATTCAACCTTTCATCTCCCTTCCTCTTCTCTCTCTCTCTCTCTCTCTCTCTCTCACTGCTTGTGTTTGTGTGTGTGCATGCACGAATAAATACAAAATTTAGGATAATATCCGGGGCATTTTCAAAATTGAATTAAAATAAAAGCAAAACTGAACCATGCCCCCCCAGCCCCCAAATTGATATTTCCTTTTGTTCACCGAAGTCTAACCACTTGGCTACTTCATTTGTTCCCTGTTCTACAGGGTGTTGGGTAACAGGATGAAGGCCCCGTGCCAAACTTTGCACCACCACCACTTCAACTATTTAGATGATTACAGAGACCATAGATCAGTGGAATCATTAAAAGGTCGGGGGAAACTGGTGGGTTTTGGGCGTTCTTGGATGGGTCTGGTCGTTCGTGGGAGTGAATTGGCTAAAATCACTAGGAGGATCTTACCGAAGAATAATTAGCATAGTTGTCAGTAATGTTTGCCAAAATGGTCCTACTGGAAGATATCTGACCCGAGTAATTACATGACTGAATAACTTGAAGGAAGGGAAGAAGGAAAGAAAGAAAGGAAGAAGAAAAGAAGGGAGGAATGAAATAACAAAAAGAAGGAATAAAGATAACAAGATAGAAAAGTGAGAAGAAGGACGAAGGGAGGAAGACAGAAGATAAGAAAAAAAAATGGAAGGAAGAGGGTAAAAAAGAAAAGAATTACATGACTTAATAACTTGAAGGAAAGGAAGAAGGAAAGGAAGAAGGGAAGAAGGAAAGAAGGGAAGAATGAAATAACAAAAAGAAGGGATAAAGAAAACAAGATAGAAAAGTGAGAAGAAGGACGAAGGGAGGAAGTCAGAAGATAAGAAATGAATGGAAGGAAGTGGGTAAAAAAGAAAGGAATTACAAAGAAAGGAGGGAAAGAAACAAGTAGGAAGGAAGGCAGGAAGGAAAGACGTAAAAGAAACACGGAAGATAGTTACAAGAGTTGATGTTTTTAAAAATATTCCAGGCACGTGTAATAGCGCAGTGCTCTTAATAGGATTACGTTGAGTTTTTTGCACAAAACGATTTGAACTTTGTAATACATTTTGTAAAACTCAATCATTTTTGATGAAATATACGTCATCCTGTAAAAGATTTTATCCCCAGTAACTTTCTTATCACACCAAGTCACGAAAATCTCTCTGAGAAACGCCAGAAACAAAGTTTCTCCACATCTTCGAATTTTCTTTCTAGTAAATATTTTCTATAAAAACGTAATACACCTATAAACCACGGTACCGAATAAGAAGAAACTTAGCAGGCATATGTAACATGACTCTTCTACAACCCTTTCAGCCATGAAAACCGAAGTTTTCGCCCATTTTGTAAATTTAACAATGGTATTTTGATGTTTAAAATGAAAGGGTTTCTGAAAGTCTGGCCACATGTGAATCGAAATCAGAAATAAAAAAAAGGTTTTGCTTATCAGGTACGTGTTTTCGTGGCGAACGTATTAACTCATTTGACTGTTGTCCTGGGCCGACGTGATTTTTGAGACATGTATAGTTGTGTTTGGGGAGTAATGTTGAGTCTTGTGTTCCTATCTAGTTCAATTTTAAATAATTTTGTCTTATTTTTCAAGGTTGAATTTTATTATGAGAAAAATGAAAAAGATTTCAAAAGCCTGGTTGACATTGACTATGGTCAGAGATGAGAAGAATTATCTCTGGCCTATCATGCATATGTCTTCGAGGCCTAACCGGTTAGTGTGTCGGACTGTTAATCGAAGGGCTGATGGACCCAATCCCCCCGGTCTGACATGTTTTTTCAAAACGAGAACAGTTTTCATTATCACCATAATCAGTCTTTTAACGTCTGTTTGGCATAGATCTTTTCCAGGATCCGCCACATTTCTCTATCATGGGCTTTGCAGAGTCAGTATTTTCTGACCTTGTCTAGTTCATCTCTCAATCTTGTATTTTGTCGGACTGGGTTTTGCATGTGGTCTCTAGGGATCCATATTATCAGATATGATGTCTATCGGTTGTCATTCTCGAAACCTGACGAGCTAATTGTCATTTGAGTTTTCTAATGGATTCCATGATGTCTCTGACCCCTGTTTTCTTTCTGATATATTGTACTGTCTTGTGATCTCTCCATGTGAGGTTGGGCATGCTTTTCTCATGCGCATGTTGCATGCTTCTCAGTTTGCGGGTTTGTCTCTTTGTTAGGTTCCATGTTCCAGCTCCATAAGTGACTATCGGGAGGATGCATTGGTTATATACTCCTGTTCTTAGGATTATAGGGATTGTCTTGTTTTTCAAGGTTGAGCGTGCTTTGCCGATCGCTTGCCATCCTGGGGTGATTCTCTGTTTTATTTCCTCTTCTTTGGTCTTTTCATAGAGATTCGTTGTCCAAGGTAGATTTAGTGGTCTACATTCCCCAGTTTTGCATGTTCAATTTTGACAGTTATGCCCTCAAATCGAGAATAGTTTTAATTGAGGACACATTTTCAGTACATATTGATTTGAATTTGAAATGGTTTTTAATTTTTGAGGCGAATTTCAAAGGTCAGGCACAGGTGATTTGAATTCAGAAATTAATTAAAAAGCTCATGCCTATCAGGTGTGTGCTTCCGTCACATGACCGCTCAATGTTTTCGGCAGTTAACCAAAAAGTTTGTGTTCCAAATCTCGATGGGATGATTTGTTTTTTCAGAGAGAATATTTTTAGATGAGGGCGATTTTTTCAGGTAGTCGTGTGCACATATCAATATTGATTTGAATTCGCTTTATTTTTCGAGGCGGAAAATTTCATTATGTGAGAAATGAAAAACGTTTGGAAGATCAGACGCATGTCAATTAGATTCAGAAATAAAACAGGTCTGGCATGTCAGTAACCTCAGTATATCATCGTATCCAAACACGTGAGCACATTCAGCTAATAAACGAAAGGTTGGTTGTTCAAATCCACGTGGACTAATATGTTTTCAAAAAAGAGTATAAGGTATTTTATATCTCTGCACGAATAGCTTAATTTACAGTTTCCACGTGAGATTAGAAAATGAAGGAAAGGGCTGTTGCTTAGATTAACCCCGGATACAGTTGATAACCGTTTGATTGCAGTCAAACATTTCTATAGGACGAGCTTGAAATCTTGAAATGCAAAAATCTGCTGAGATATCACTATGTTTGATTCAGAGATCAAGCTACGTGTTTGCTTATATTTTAAATTTTTGCAAGAAAGGCTTCAATCATTGAATCCCAATGAAAACGGGAGCAGTAACACACACACACACACACACACACACATATATATATATATATATATATATACATACATATATATATATATATATATATATATATATATATATATATATATATATATCTTCACACATATTGGAGGGCAAAGATTTGAAAGAGGTTAAGGAGTATATTTGCTGATGTCAGTTGATGCAGTTTAAGAAAGTCCATGAAAGCTGAATATAACGACGAATAACAATTGATCCAAATGCACTTATTAAACAGAGATGTATTGAAGAGCATTTTGACGATATGCCTAGAAGGTGGAGGTTGAAATAAATGTATGATACCAGCTATGATGTAAGAATGTGAAACATGGAAACTAAATAAATCCCTTGCAAGCCTGTAGAAGCCCCAAACGATCGATACATGAACATGTGTGTGTAGCGAATCCATTATTTCATATATATATATATATATATATATATATATATATATATATATATATATATATATATATACTGATAGATACGATGAGAAATTGATATAAATTCACCTATATAAGGATATAGATATGAAAGTCCAAATTGTTTCTGATCCGTCAAGAAGAGACAACTTTGAATCCAATATTCTTAAAATCACTAAAGTCACAAAGATGTTTATCTTTCTTTACAATTTAAACTTGCAGAAACGACATCTCTCAAGCTAAATTCTACTTATTGAACATGGACATCTCCTTCGCAGAATATTCCGATTACTTTCCAATAATCCGGTGCCAACGCCAGGAGGGGCCACGCAAGAGTGAGAAACCAGTGTCCAAGGTCAATGTTAAAACTAAAGAAATCTTTCAGCTTTACAATTTGTCCCAAATCAGAACATATCAGTCCTTGTAAACAGGACCCCGACTGCGAACTCTGCCCTGGACAAAGCTTTTAAAGCAAGGTCGTCTTTAAGTGGAAGATTGCAAAGATGATTTCACAAATAACGCATCCAGTCCCCTTTCCTCGCTTCTTCTTTGCCTCTTTTCATCAATTTTTCTTTCTTTTCTCCCACTCATTGTATTTCTTTCTTTCTTTCTTTCTTCCTCTCTCCTCCATCCTTCATTCTTCTCACCTTCTTTTCTTTATGCCTCCATTTTCCTTGTCTCTCTTCCTATCTTTCTCTTACTGCTTCATTCTTTACTCTTTACTTTCCTTTTCTCTGTCTATTCTTTTTCTTTATCCCTCTCTTTCTTTCCCTCTTCCTTCATTCCTTTGTCTTTCCTTCTCTTCTTTGTCTTCCTCTCTTTATACCTATTTCTCCCTCCCTTCCTTCCTTTTCTCTCTTTAATATATTTTCTCTCTCTTCAATACTCTCTCTGTCTCCCTCTTTCTCTCACTCCCTTATTTATTGCTTTTGTTTCTCTCGTATAATCTTTTATTAAATTCATGTCACCGCTTATCTAGTGACAAGTGTCGCTGTTTGCTCTACGAATTTAATAACCGCCATTGTCGTTATTTTTCGCATGACAGTCAGGGGTGAAAGTCCATTGATAGAAAAATACCCGCAAGGAGGAACAGAAATTAGTTTTATGGAGAGGGAGAGAGGAGGCCGTACAACGACAGAATAAATAAAACTTGAATTATTGTATGCCCAAGTGTCTATGTTATAGAAAAAAAACCGCGTGAAACGTTATTTCATAGAATCCCTAGGAATTTTATGAAATTCCTGAAGATTTCAGGTATTTTATAGAATCCCTACTTTCACAATCTGTGTAAAAACTAACAAGCTTTTGATGCTGACCATTGCTACTGTGGATTCCCCGAGACCACATGCACAACCGAGGCCGGCAAAATGTTAGATGGAGTGACGAGCTAGACAAGTTCAGGAAGTATTGGCTCCGTGACGCCCATGATAGAGAAGTGTGGCAAATCCTGGGGAAGGTCTATGTCCAACGACGGACGCTAAAAGACTGATGATGATGATAATGATGATGATTGCTACTGAGTTCAACATTTACCATCGCGTCCTTGTGTCAAACTGAGCAAAACTTAGGAAATATCAAGGCATTGGAACAGGAATTTAATCTTAAAGCAAGAAAAGGATACCAAACTAATTAATGAAATGAAAAAAAAATCTTAGTTATAAAGAAAGATTGCTGTTCTTGTGTTTAACCATCTTGACAGAGAGAAGAATGAGGTGGAAATCTAATTGAGACATTCAAAATAATTAATTGAATTTCTAGATATGGTCCACCATTCTTTTAATATATTCCCACCAACTGGAAATTTATTGACAAAACATGATTCGTATACTAAATAATTAAATTGTTTGAAATATATTTTCAAAAATAAGTTGCTTAGTCTTGTTAGACAGAGGAATATTACAGAGGGTTTTAAAAATAATTCAGATAAATTTAGAAGCTAGGAAAAGAATATGATCTTACAAGAACATTATTAAATTTGTCTTATCTGTGAATTGAGTAAAATCTTAGATGTTTTTGCATATGTGTATAATAATTTTTTTCTTTATGAGTTCTAGGTTTGTTTTGAAGTTGATGTCTTAATATCATGCATAGTTGGAGATCCCCAAAGAAGCATAATAAAAGCAATAAATTCTGCTTCGATGTCTACAGTGTATATACAGCTTAGTTTTACACAGGGTGTCCGTAGTGGAGAGCCAACTCAGAAATTACAAGCTTCACGATCTAACTGTAACATCTCTTGTGCCTAAAGCCACAAAGCTTCCCAGGTCATATATATGTGTGTGTATAATATATATATACTATCCTTTTTCCCATTTACTACCACGACGTAGGATCGAAACCTTAGCTTCAGACCCAGAGGCTGGCATCCTCCCTCTGCTCCTCGAAACTGGACAGTCAGTAGGGTTGAATTTAAGCGATGTATTTATTTACGCATATATTGCCAAACCACCAGAGTGCTCCATTCCATGTTGAATATATATATATATATATATATATATATATATATATATATATATATATATATATAACATAAAAACACTGAAAAAATTAACATTAATTACATAAAAAGGTAGTGGAAAAAAGTGATTGAGGTGCTCAGTGTATAAAGTTGTAAGTCTTTCTACACACATACACACACACGCATGCACACACACACACACACACACACATATATATATATTATTTGGATGTGACGTGTTATTGAATTCAAGCATGCATTCTAGGAAATCTTTCCTCCTTTGCGAACAGAGACAATACGACTCGGGTGTACACAGCCAAAACGTTGTAAATGAACGTCTAGACGAGGAAGCTACGTTACCATAAACATTCATTTACTTTTATTTCTAGATACAGACAAGGATTGAACTTTTTTCCACTAATGTTCCCTCTGATTGCTTGATAAATGATATCGAGGCTGTGCAACCAATTTGCGAGCTACCGAAAATGAAAGATGGCAGCATACTTTCCGGGCACAGTATGTATGTGCATGTGTGTGCGTGTGTATCTGATTGTATATATGCATACGTGTGCGTGAACAAGCGCACACATGCCTACACAGACTGTGATTAATAAGTTTTAAAAATTGCCCATGTACTGTCTATCATTCTAGCTTTGTATTGCACAATTACATAGAAGTATCAGTCACTTAGTGATGACTGAAATGACTCTGATAGCTAACAAGACTTGTTTGTCGACCATTGCTTAACAGAAATAATTCAATACTGCTTTTTATTGGAATTTAGTAAAATTAGTTGCGTATGACACAAGGCCACTGGTGTCGGGTACCTAGTAAAGACTCCACTGATTATATTAGGAGTAAGCCTGACTTGCCAACCACTGTTCCACGACAAGTACCCTGCACTGTGAATATTTTACATTTATTAAGCTTTCTATTGCACAATTTCAAGGATAAAGGGAACCTAATGTAGATTACGATGTGAAGGGAAAGGTTTTCTACCAACATTGTTGTAGCATTGTGGGAACACGTGATAACAGAGTTATCTTACTTTAGGGGGAGTGGGGAACGACGCCCCCCTCGCTATCTGTACACTAATGAAATTCGAATCGTACAACCAATCGGGCAAAACACCGTGTTAACGACAGAAACGAGTAAAACGTCCGAAAAAAACTCTCTGAATACTAAAATTTGAAAAAAATTTGAACAAATAGCCTGTATTCGTTCGTATATTCATCAAATGTGGCCTCGAAAAACTTCTCGAAAATTGGACAAATCTCTTTTTGAGACGGCTTTAGCACTGGGTTGGACCACTTCAACAATCTGAGAGCAGGCAACCCTGTATTCCCTCACGTACTAAACCACTGCTGACAACCAAGAACGATAAGACGTAAAAACCATACCTCCCCCTACAAAATCGAAACAAAAGTACTCATTAAAAATTGTCAAAATTCACCTTGTGTCATCAGCAGAACTGTTTTGAATAAAACTGTTGTAATTTTCGCCTCAAGGCAAAAGCCTAGACAGCCATGTTTACAATGTGTGATTTCCATGAGAAGCAAGGGGAGGGGTGCAAACAAGAAAATGTCGGTTTAATCAAAATTCTAAAAAGAGCAGAAAGACTATTTGAGAAATATTCTCTTGATAAAAGAAAGAAAAGATTTTGGAAACTGACAGAAATATAGATATAATGAGCCAGACTGAAAAATGGTAGAAACAGTAACATTTCGAACATTTTTGGCAGCATACCGTGTTGCGGGTTATCAATTAAAAGAATGGAAAAAGGGGGATCATTGAATGAGGTATTCCTTAGATTTTGGCAGTTTGGGCAGTGATGAAAACTTTGTCTTGGGTAAGACATCAGCTATCTATCTAAGTCATCTATCTATCTATCTTTCTATCTATCTCTCTATCTCTCTCTCTCTCTCTCTATCTATCTATCCATCTATATATATATACATATATATATATATATATATATATATATATATATATCAAAGTGAAAATCGGTAATACAATATCCAGGTGTAAGTGGTCTATCCAATAAAGTGCTCTATACATTCGCCACGATATACACACCCCAGCTACTGTAGGCACAACCTAAGCAAAAAGATAGGAACATAAACGTTTTTGTGTAGTAAATCAATTATTTCTCTCTCTCTCTTTCTCTCCCCCTCTCTCTCTATCTATCTATCTATCTATCTATCTATCTATCTATCTATCTATCTATATGTCTGTCTGTCATATGCATGAGAACAATTATAAGATATACAGCTCTGGTTTTCAGATCTTAGTTAAAAAACGAGTACTCAGTACAATCAGTAGAGCGAGTTGAAATGAGTGAAACATTTGTTTAATGGTTCATATTAGATTCTATTTCGCTTAAAAACAGATTTTCAAATATATGTATGTATATATATATATATATATATATATATATATATATATATATATATATATGTGTGTGTATATATATATATATATATATATATATATATATATATATATATGTGGGGGATGGGGGTTGTGTGTGTGTATGTTCATAATTTGACGATTGGAAGGCAAAGAGAAATGTATTATATCATGCAATCAACTAATAGATAAATTCGACGTATTGTTGGTCAAGTGATAAGAAAAAAAATGGTAAGTCCACTATTTAATTGCATCAGAACCTGACAACGTGATAATAAAAATGTTTGAGACGCGACGACTATTTTTTCTTAAATCATATATATTGGAGGAAAAACAGGCACCTGATAAATCATAGAAACCATCAGAGGGCAAAAATGACAATGGGTTAGTCGCGTAGCAAGAATGTCAGACAGATGCATTGTATCGTGACCCACAATGTCGATAACCAGAGATCATATGCGAGACTGTGGTTGGGAGAAAATAAGATGGTGCGATAAACTAGACAAGTTTAGAAAGTACTGGCTCCATGACTTTCAAGATTGTGAGATGTAGCAAATCTTGGGGAAGAATCTAGATTTCAGATTTTGAATATTAGATTTCAGCATTAAAATCTTTTGTAGAGGCCCATATATTTTAGATCATTTTGTACAATCTTGATATAATTCAGAATTTTGGACAGAATCCTGATATTTTTAGATATTTATTTCAGGCCCTGAACTTATACCAATCATCAAAAATATCAAGATTTTGCCAAATCCCGAGTGTGATACTCTGTGATGTCATTAATCTGTATATCTATAACAACTTAAAAGTAAGATTGAGAGAAAACGAAAAAAAAAGATTAGTTGGGCTGTCAAAAATCATTGTAGATTGCTTTAGTTCGCTAGCTACATACAATGAAAAAATGTTTCATAGACTAGCTTGAAGAAAACTTTTTATCGGAGTTAATCTGCGTATCTTTTCAGACGGTATACCTGGGGTCAAAAACTTGAAACTTATTTGTGTCCATTTGTGTCTGTGGTATTAATTAAATAGAAAATATTTCCTATTTAACGAATTCTGTTTCACTGCTAAGAAAAATACTTGATTCTTGGGAAAATATCTATATTGCATTTCGAATCTACACTCAATGTTATGGTTTATTCGGAAGGCAATTTATCTCGAACAAAATTACTCTGGTTCTACGGACTTGTTCTGTATTTACTGGCTAACATACCTTGAGACAATAAATTTTGGTGTAAGAAATTAGAGTAATCTTCAAGTTTGTCTACATTACATCTTTTCAGTGTAAGGTTGAAATTTTTGTCTTTGAAACTTGCAGGACTCGTTGGAGAATTTCTTCAACATTCATTGTTAGTTTTCAATCTATTACCCCCTAGGACCACCCAGAAATTTGTTGGCTTTTAGGGGAAAGTTTTTTCAAAATGTTCCACGAGTAGGTCTACGAAGTAAAACTGAGCACTTATTTTCCGTTATTTACACGGAGGTTCGGCTTACATGAATTATCTTTTTTTTTTCTAGATAACCGTATTTAGATGTGAATAAAAACTCAATATTTCTCAGAAAATCAAGATTAAATGAGAATTATGATCATTCGTAACATTAAAATGAAAAAAAAAAAACAACTCTCACGGGCCTGCCAACTTCAGATGTAAGATTGAGAAAATTGATTTACAGAGGTATGAACAGAGATAGGGTGATTTCTGGATAGAAATATACATCATCATCATCATCATCATCATCATCATCATCAGTCTTTTATCGTCCGACGTTGGGTATAGACTTTCCCCATTATTTGCCTCACTTCTCTCTAGGCGTTACAGAGTCAATAATCTCTGAACTTGTCCAGTTTGTCATACCATCAAATATTCTACCACCTTCAGTTGCTCTTCTGATCTCTGGGTATCCACGTTATGAGTCGTAATGTCCATCAGTTCTCTTGCAATATGACCAGTCCATTGCCATTTGAGTTTGCTAATAGTTTTCATGATGTCTCAGACTATTTTTTCCATAATATACTAAGCTCTCAATTGGTCTCTCGAGGTAATGTTGAACATGATTCTCTCGCGAGCACATTGCATGGTTCTATGTTTGTGGGTCTGTCTCTTGGTTACATTCCATGTTTCAGCTCCATAAGTTACTATCGGGAGGATGCATTGGTCGTATACTCTTCTTTTTAGGACTAATGGGATTTTCTTGTTCTCAAAGGTTGAGCTTGTTCAACCAAAGGCTTGCCATCCTACAGTTATTCTACGCTCGATTATTTCCTCTTGATGATTTCATGGAGATCTGTACACCAAGTATTAAAAACACAAAATAGTATTTTCCAATCACTCAGAACAAATCTTCATAGAATCTGGAAATAAGTAGTTTTTATTTGTAAAGAAACTTTTTAGCGGCTGACTTTGCCTCTTTTGATAGTTCTTTCCTCGGTTGCCACTTGTGACATGATGTGTCTGACTCACTATTTTGATTGCATTGCTAGAATCAAAGGTTATTGGGCAATTGGTTGTACATTTGAATGACTATCGTTTCAAGGGAGTAGATGTTCAATGATTTGATATGTTTCGATTCTCTTTGTTCCAATTTTAGATATTTTTTTCGTAATTTTTGTTACAATTAGATATCTTTTGATTTCTTTTACCCTTGTTTTGACTCAGTCATTATGTTGTCATCGTTAATTTCCAAATGTTTACTTTTAATCATTAATTAATTTCTTAACCGTATGATTTAAAATTACATCCACTGATACAGAAGTCAAAGCATTGGAGCTTGAAAGATTATTGAAAAATTGTCTCTTACGATAAACATTTTTGGCTGTTCAGACCTGAAGTTGGACATTTAATTTTGTGCAAATTT
>OY735238.1:5683513-5698513 GCA_963457665.1 Thysanoteuthis rhombus | reverse complement strand
TTTCTTTACATTCGAACCTTTAATCCCGTAGGCCCCAACCCCCTTAAAATATGCTGTGCCTGACTTCTGGAGGAGAAACGTTCAAATTGATAATAAAGTTTCGTTTATCAACAACTGAATTGTATTTGTCTTATTTCAATTTACAGTCGATTTGCCAGATGAGTCGAATGTATGAATTGTTTGGGGCAATGAATTGTGAAACCTCTGTCATGAAGCTACCTCTAGTGTATAGCAAAGTGCCTCTCATCGAGAAATATCGACCTAACAGACTGAAATGGTTCACATCACATTATTTACCAAAATAAGAAATTCGCTCTATATTATGTTCTCCAATGAAAATAGGCAATAGATAGGCTAAACGGATTACATTCATTTCGAATATAGGTAGGCTTTCTTTATTTGCATAGAAGTTACTGTGTTAACATAAATCCCCATATTCAGCGAATTTTGCAGTAAAAATATCGCACGAAAACAAATCGAACTTCAATCCCGACTGAAGATGATGACTGCAAGTTTTGTATTGTGTATATGATGAATAAAACATAAAAATTATATATATTTTGTATAAATGTATTCATTCATCAGAATGAAATAAGCCCGTGCATAAGCCGTACGATAAACGTTTGTCAATATCTGAGAACTGCCAATTAAGTACAGTCAGTGAGAAAGCATTGAAAATAGTTTGATATGATTCCAAATCACAGTATAGATGGGAATTTTACACCCCTAATTTTGGTGAGGATTGTTCTTGTCGGCCTATTTGTCCTTGTTCTTGTTTCGATAAACTATGAAGTAACCTCCGGTTTTTGAGTTTGACAATGAAATAGTTTGCGGACCGTCAACCCGATGAGGTATGTGGCAGCGTTGTCATGTGTGGTCCCGAATGAATGACTCTACGGATTTGTTGAGCACACACGTAAGAACAACAGGGACACTGGAGTACTGCAGACAGGGAACAACGCCCTACTTGATGTTTCTTAGTACTCAAAGCATTGAAATGGATACCATATGGGAACTTCTAATAATGAAGGACAGGAAACAGTTACATGAAATACCAAGAAGTGCCACCTGAGGCTCCTAAGGCTCCTAAAAATTAGCACCGGTTGTCCGTATGGTTAGAATTACAGAATTACTGCAAGTAATCTAATGGTTCTAGGTTCAATCCCAGCGTGAAATAATAACAATTCGAAAATACTACTAGCGCTGAGAGGGGAGTACGGTCTATATACCCCCGTCGGTTAAATAAAGGGTTCGGTTCGTTACTTTCCTCACACTTACCAGATGATACCTGATGAAGGCTGTTGAGTACAACGGCTGAAACATTGTATGAAAAACAACCAAGATGAAGATAGTCCGAACAATAGTAGAGATAGCCCTCCTTGATCTTTTGCAGTCAATGGGCGCATTTTATTTTTTTTTTTTATGTGCATTTTTTTGAATTCATCGATATTGTTCCGATAAAATCTCGGTGAACAAATTTCCATGAAATCCTCAAAAGAAAAAATCAAGAAAAGAATCACTTTAGGATGGCAAGTTTCCAATTGAGCAAGATCATCTTTTGAGAACAAGGCGATCCAATCAGTCCTAAAAAGAAAGGTTTACAACCGATGCATTATTCCGATAGTCACCTAAGGAGCTGAAACATTGAATCTAATCAGAAGATTGTCCCTCTGAGAACCATGCAACGTGTTTGAACAAGATCACATAAAAGAGCAGATTATGGCAGTAAAGTAAAAATAAGAGTCAGAGATATCGCAGAATCCATTCGTTGATATAAATGGCAATGGGCTGGTCAAGTAGCAAAAATAGACATTGTGACTCACAACGTGGATACCCAGAATGTATATGCGTAATAGCGGTAAGCAGAAAATAAGATGGCGTGTCAAAATAGAGTCCAGAAAGTACAGGCTCCATGACGCCCATGATAGAGACATCTGGCAAATTCTTGGGAAAATTATGGAAATCATGGAAATCATGGACGGTAAAAGGCTGCTGCTGCTGATGGCAATGATGATTGAGCTATTTACAGAATATGGAATCTTTTGTACACAGAATTATTTCCTTTGTGCGCAGTGGCGCTCTTTAGAAGGAGCTATGATATGAGCCCATCCGATGTTCTCATGTGCTGGGGATCCGCTCTCTTCGGATTTTTGCAAGGGATGCAGAGGCCACGTGTGCTTTCCTGTTCCATTCAATTCTATCCTTAGCATGAGTTTACATTTACAAGAATGCTGTTGTGCTTCAGGCTATTCTTGATGCAGTCTTTACAGCGTTTCTTAGAACACCCTGTGTTTCGTTCGCCCTGAATAATGAATTATGTACATTCGATGTACTGAATATAATTTCTTCTCTGTCTTTCGGGTGTTTTAATCATTGCATGTGTTGAGCTATTTTCCACGCTTATGCTATCATTTCGTCCTATACGTTTCGACCGTGTTCCCTCCGGCCTTCTACGGGTGTTCTTTGTATTTTTTCAGTCTTCTCCCGTCTGATTTGCCCACAAGCGAGACAAATCAGACGGAAGGAGATAGAAAGAAAACAAAAGATACCAGTAAAAGGCCGTCAGGTACACGGTCGAAAGGCTGTGAAAAAAAATTACAGTATAGACGAGTGAAATAGTCCATCTGTGACGCACACAATGGATGTTATGAATTTTTTTGCGATTTTTTAAAGAATTCTGTTGAGGTTTTTGTGTATTTTCGATACGAATATCCTAAAACTCACAATAGACTAAAATGAACTCCTATATTCCAGTTTTTGGCTCCTGTATAAAAGCAGCATCCCAAGTTTCAAAAAGAGAAATTTGGTTGAAGAAAAAAGGACTATTTTTATACACATAAATGCAATACCTAATTGTACTGTATCACACAATGATACACTTAGTGGTCTTGGAGATTGCCATATAAAGAAACAATGAAACTCGTGTTCAAAATAGCATCGTATACTAGCGTACACATGATTTTGTCTTGTGTATGTATCTGCGAAAAATTCTAGTTGTATGAACATTCTTTAAATATCGTCTTGCGTATCTATTTGTTTTATTGTTTTACTAACACGGTTATAAATTATCATCTCTTTTCCAGTTTAATCTTTTCGTCTAACCTGGACACAATACGGCGGTGTCCCAGGCAAAGCAATCGGAAAAAGTTTGCAAAAGGACACGAGTTATACAGTTCAAAGTGAATTAACATTCGGGTCAAATTTTCTAATGGTTTCACAAAAAATCCTATGATCAAAACTGATGTACCTTTCTGTTCCAGAAAATTAAAACTTTACAATCAACAAATGCATAGAAAATGGACAATATTGACATTTTCGCATTCAGCCGTCTTACAATATATAGATTTCGTATGTGTATGCAATTTAAAGGGAGACATGTGCACATCTGTGTACACTCATGTGCGTATATCTATACACATACACATATGGTTATAATGTTGGTTGTATTATACTGAAACTCTCATTTGAAATGATATCCCGTTATCACAAAGTGTCGCAGGTTCAATTTCCGCAGTAATCTCATTTCCTATGATTGTTTATTTTATTTGTAGTCGAAGCCAAATGATTTGTTCACCGTGTGATAACAGAACATTTCAAATAAGTTTTAATATGATATAACAATCTATAATAATTCCGTCTGATCATACATCCATTTCTTGATAACATATGTACATATACATAAGGGTATGTATGTATGTATGCACATGCATGTATTTATGTATACACCCACACATATACATACACACACACACACACATACATATACACACACACTGACTGACAAATAATATTCATACACATCCCTATGTTTGCATGTATGGGTGTGTCATTAGATGGGCAAATCATAGCCGATATGATGTGATAATTATAAAGACATGAAGACTATATTTTTGCATTGGCGTTGCATAGTACCAAATCGAACGGCCCTAGTTTGCGTGTCGGAAAAAATATTTCCTATTAAAATTTCTCAATAATTATCACATGCAAGTGTGTAAAAATGTATGCTCGCACATATATTCATACTTGTACGTATGTGCACAAATATACTTACACTACTTTGGTATCATAGTCTCGGCTGTAAAAAAATGGTAACATCCATGAGTGCTGCTGGATTTTCAGGATCCCTGTTGGTGATAAGGCCTTGATACCGAGGTCGTGAATGATTTCAAAATCAGCGATACTGTCCATATGTGTCTGACACGGTCGAAATTCCCGAATACAAATAAGAAAATAAGAAAAAATTATAAATTAAACAGGATGTACTGGTACAAATAAAACAAAAGTTGATAAACAACCCTCACTACATTTCGTCTGTCTGTCACTCTCTTTATATATATATATATATACATATATATATATATATATATATATATATATATATATATATATATATATATATATATTCAGGGTGGAGCACTCTTTACGTGAGGCAACTCATCCATTTTAAGCTTATGCAATGCTCTTCCATAGGAATAGAGCGCTCTGGTGGATGAGGAGTTTCTGCATAAATGAATATATCGCTTAAATTCAGCTTTATTGACCACCCAGTCCAGAGGTAGGATATCGGCCTCAGGGTCCGATGTAAGGGTTTCAATTCTGCCTCACGGTACTGGATGGGATAAAGTCTATAGCCACACTGAAGAAATGTAATACATCGAAACAGCTGTGGATGACACAAAAACACACACACACACACATATATATATATATATGTATATATATATATATATATATATATGACTGACTCCCTTCTTCTTTCTCAGATATCAGTTCGATTTTTCGTATTGTGATTATGTCACTTGCTTCCCTCGCATACCACTTAGGTTTTGCAATGATGTCACCGGAGATTGCTTACACAGTAATTATGCAACATTATCAGGGAAGGGAAACAACACAGAAGATGTAACGGATGAAGAAAGAAAGGGAAAGAAAGATAAAAAATAAAAAGAAGGAAGAAAAGGGAAATGCAGATGCGAGAAAACAGAAGAAGAAGTAAAATGGATGAAGGAAGAAACTCCTTTCTGACTGTAGCTCAGTCGACTTGTTTTGAAAATTTAGAAAATACTTCAACTCATGTAAAAACACTTTTCATTTAACTAAAAAATATAATTAAATTTTACCATGGAAGGTGACTTAATAATATACAATTTAGATATTTTTTAAGATGAACAGCATGAAAATCTAGATAATTTTAGCTACAATTTAAAGCAATTTCAAATAAAAAAATCATTGCATAATTCTGGTAGTCCAACGTGAACCAATGTATTCAGTGCAATTCTGATGCAACTGTTGGTTGGCAATTGGCGGCGAAAATGATTCTGATATGTCAGAATTGTGAAGGCTTCAAGGACGGGACAAATTACTCTTACAACACACAGGCTCATAAGAGTTCACGTGAGCGGTTCTCCTGTTCTGAAAGAACGTTGAATAACCCCAATCGCTTGTTGAAAATCTAGCAGAGTTGAAAAGAGTATCCATACCAAATCGCAGCCTCCCCAGTAGCTTTAAAGGCTTCTAATTTTGGTGAGATTCATTGACATTGCGACTGTCATTGTTGTTACGTGGGTAGAATAAAGTCTACTTCATAATGTGGGACTAGACAAAAAAAAAAAAAAAACTGTAAGTACAAAATAAATTACCCCATACACCCAAAGACTGAAAGATATGATTAGTCACACAATGAAACCTATCAAATTATCGACGTTTTTGAAGCATAACATTCTAGGGTGATCAATTAATTTATTGAGAAAAGGGTTGATGAATGAATTGATACTTCTTTCATCTTTTGTTGGGCAATGATCACTATACAAGTCCAAATGTAGCAAAAAAACAAAAAACAAAAAACAAAAAACAAAACAAGCATAGAAACAAACTGGGGATCAATTTAGTAAAAACTTACATTGCAAATTGAACCTTCGACTGAAAATCTCTTTAGAGGGAGGATTTTTTCTTGACATACTCAGGAGTGAATGCTGAAAAGTTCAGCCCTCTATCTTTATTGGTGTGGCCTGTATGCATGATACATACATACATACATACATATCCAACCAGTCAATTAAACAAACTTGAATGACGAAACCTCTGTTGACAGTTTCAGCGACAGTTTTGGTTGTCGGTTTCAAAAAAGATTGAGTTTACGGATCAAAGGCGGAAGTGGCCTGGGAAGCCATTTTTTTCGCTCTGCGGTAATGCCTGGCTTCCGACGGAATTTGCAAGAACTCACTAATTAGAATTAAATCGGAAAAAATAGAGGAAGACGAGCGAAGGTTGGTTGGAATTTTTTTCGGCGAGAGATTTAGCCGGAGAACGACACTTAGGCATTAGAGATAATTCTTCGTATCCAGGTAGTCTAAGTCGATAAATGTTAGGTATAAAGTTTAGATTTGTCTGTTTGTTTGTATGCTTATCTGTATTGTACGCTGGTTCTCAAAGTGGGCGCCGGGATCTAATGGGGTGTTTTACTCTCAAAACATCTTGGATCCCGATTGACAGATGGTTGTTCTTAAATAGTACTGCTCACAAATTCATTGATATACTTACTATAACATTTACCACGACAACATTTTGAACTTGTTGACGTTTTTCTTTATAATGGCAAGCTACCTCATGTCTCCAAATATTTTCATGGAGTACTTCGCATGCTTGAGTTATGGAGACATTGACATGTAGCTGAGCTTCATAGGAGGTCACTGGTCTTTAAAAGGTTGAAAAAAAAACTGGTGTAGTCGGTCAGCATTCATTCATTAATTTCTTGTTGCTTGCAGCCAAACCAGTCAGAGGTTCAAGATGTTGGAAATGAGCATACTGAGTGGCTCGGTCTCCTCCATAGGAGGATTGCCAGGGTCGTCACGGGAGGCTATCGACATGATCTACAGCTGCTTACAGCACCTAGTATTCCCATAGTGTCACTCATTTAGGTACTGAACTTGCTTGACATTGCTCAACTCCAGCGATTCTTCCAGAACCAGTGCGTCCATTGCGATTACAGCGTTACAGTTGGCCAGCAATCAGTGGCAAAAATAATTAGTTTGGGGGATGGTTCGAAGGTGGGAACGGTTTAATATCAAGTCATGTGAACTCATCTGAGTTCATGTGAGCGTTTGAATTGTGAAGACGGTTTCTCACGTCTCTCATTCTTCAGTTTCTGTACGCCCTTGCAAGTTGCGTGAGAGTAAGGTATATCTCCCTGGAAAATATTTAGGAACCACTCGCTATATCACATGAGGTGACATGACACAAGCATGAATCCTATTGCTGATTTTCTGAGGCCTTGTGAGCTTGTATGAGTTCACGTGACGTTATAACAAAGTGTTCCAATCCTCCATAGTGCCTCGAATGAAACCTTAAAAGACGTAGAGAAATTATATCAAAAAGTGAATTGCGATTTATGGAAGATTTGATGATTGCTTGAGATGAGATCAAAGATGATAACAGGTTTCGTTAGTCACTCACTGGAAACAGTCACTCAACATGTATACAATGTACGAGGTGATCAATTAAAAACCGGAAAGAAATTGCTTTTTCTTGTCTTTTCTTAGGCGATGATCCTTTTAAAATTCTGAATTAAAAAAAAAAAAAATTTGCGAGTATTCTTTCAGACACAAACTGAATCACCAATATTGCATGAATCCACGACCAGGAACTTATTTGGAACGGGAGGAATTTAGAAAAAAAAAGATTTTTTCCAGGTATAATAAAGAGTGAATATTGAGATTTCCAACCCTCTAGCTCTATTGGTGCTGTCTGTACGCACGACACATACGTACCTAGCCAACTAACCAGAATCACTTAAAAACTGAAGAGAGATGCAACAGATAGATTAAAATGGACTGTGATAGATAGGCATGAGCAGGTACAGATATGGATTCATTCGGAAGATTATGAACAGATAGATGCATATCTATCTATCTATCTATCTATCTATCTATCTATCTATCTATCTATCTATCTATCTATCTATCTATCCATCCATCTATCAATCAATCTATCTATCAATCTATTTATCTATCCATCTATCCATTTATCTATCTATCTGTCTATCTATCTATCTATCTATCTATCTATCCGTTCTGATCAGTGTATTTGCATCTATATCTATCTCAGCCTATTCATCTCTTTCTCACTCTTTCTCTTAAATATATATATATATATATATATATATATATATATATATATATATATATATATATATATATATAGAATGCATTTGTGTGTGAGTATGTTTGTACCTCCGTCCAGTGAGATAATAACTCACTGAGATTACTAACATTCTCACAATACTTACTCATCATCTCCACGTATGAGGTCCTTCCAGTAGCTAATGATAGAAAGATTGAAGTCTACTATTTTCGTGATCAGTAAGGATCATACAATGTAGGAATGATTAATTATTCCTTTCAAGATTGAAAACCAGCGTGAATGATGTTTTTAAACCCATGCAAACCGCAGGAAAAAAAATTGATCATGTTGCAGTGCTAGTAGCTATTGTTAGAAACATTGGTGACTGGTTTTCTCTGATTAAGCTAACCATGAAGCCCCTAGAAATGGAAAAATATCACTTTGAACACACAAATCTTGCAGAATTACGTACGCAAGTGCACTACAAAACGAAACGAGAATATAAATATACGAACAATTCTAGACGAAACAAAATTAAACTTTTGCCGAAGTGAAACTCAGCAATGTCTGATAGGTACAAAGACATGCAAGAAGTAAATGAACACCTTTAGTTTCATGTTGAGATCAGCTTTCGTTTAAAAGCTTCAGAAATGGTAGAAAAAATTTCAAATTAGCCCTTGAACAGCAGAAGATTATCGGTTATCAATGACAAGCTGCTAGAGTGAAGCCCCTTTTAATCATACCTTTGATATAAATCCAATTGATTACCGTGAGCATTATTGGACAAGAAGTATAAAAAGTCGGCAACCCGTTCAGTTTTGCCGAATCTCCAACGCTGAGCATAATTTGGAATACCTCAAACTGCAATTTCCGATCTTATTAATTCTCTGCCAAGACACATCGTTTCTTTTCAAACGCGTCAATTCAAAATATCATGGTGAAAAGTTCCATCCATTTTTTATACGTACATGTTTTTGTGTTTTCAGAGCGCTCCTGGCCATGCATTTTGTCTACTGACTTGGAAATTGGTTTCAGTACTCTATAAGCCTACTCCACTTTTTATTTTTGAATTTTTTGATATGATATTTTGAGTACTTATTATTATTTAAATTCTTCTAAATCTAAATGCGTCTTGGTGCCTTTTACTCTATCATAACTGGTTTTTTTTCAATGGAAAATGCCACACATATCATGAATAGAATTTATTCTCACCATATTTGTTTTTCAATGGAATTTCTTCACAGGAGTTCAAATTTTGATGCTATGGTTGTTCAGTTATTGTAATAATTATGTCCGAGTAAATAAAATACAAAATAGATGGACAAAACTAATTTCTATATACAACAGAAATATTATTCAGAAGATCAAAATGTATGTATTTTTATTTCTCATGGGGATGTCAGCCTCCATTTCCAAAGTTTAATCGATCCCTAAACTCGGTTAACATCGAATCATTTTGACCCCCGAGGCCTTTATTGACCCCATAGTTAGTCCCACAAAACTTGGAGTCGGTATCAAACATTTTGGTGTCCCTGATCCCCCTTTTTTTCTAAGCATTTTTATTCCATTTTATGTTCATTCTCTTATTTCAATCATCTGTTTTTAATTTCATTTCTTCTTCTAATACCAGTTTTGTGAATGTATATGTGTGCGTATGTATGTGTGTATGTATGTCAGAGAGAGAGAGAGAGAGAGAGAGAGAGAGAGACAGAGACAGAGACAGAGACAGAGACAGAGACAGAGAGGGGGTGAGAGACAGACAGACAGACAGACAGGCAGAGATAGATAGATTGGAACTGGGGTTGACGCATAGATATAGAAATAGATGAATTTGGGGATAGATTCATAGAACTCAGGAGAGGTAATGTCGCTGCCGAAGAGTATATATATATATATGTGCATATATATATATATATATATATATATATATATATATATATATATATATATATATATATATATATATATATATATATATATTATATATATATATATACATATATATATATAATATATATATACATGGCCTACCAGCCAGACCAATATATACATATATATATATATATATATATATATATATATATATATATTTAGATATATATGTATATATTCAAAGAGAAAATGAAAGAGATAGAGAGAGAGAGAGAGAGAGAGTTAGAGAGAGAGTGAGAGTCAGACGTAGTGAAAGAAGTCAGACATCCTGATAGAAAATGAAGAGTGATGCTCAAAAAGGAGATGCATACCCACTAATTGAGACACACTTAACCATGAGAGAAACAAGTGTCCCAATATAAGTATAGTCAGAGAGACACAGATACAGTGAAATACTGAGCGGAAAAAGTGGTACAGAAGAAGTTATTCATCGGGCTCTCTCTCTTTCTCTCTCTCTCTCTCTCGAGTAACAGGTAAAAGGATATTTTCCACTGGTTTCCAACTCCCTTTTATCAGGGTATCAAATAAACACCGATACGGTTAATATCTCCCTGTGGACGCCTTTCAGCACGAGCTTCAAACTAATAAAAGTGGTCGACTTATCTTAAAGATAATGCGAATCAAAATAATGCAAAATGTCGAAAAGAATGTGCGCATTAATTAATTTTAAAGGTTACTATGATATTAGTCTATTCCCGTATCGGCTGTAAAATTCTACAAACTCTATTCCGAGTTTTAACGAGTGTCATGGAGCTGATATTCAGATGATCATAAAAAAAAAAAAAAAAGACGGAAAGGGAAAAAGAAATTGAGACATGATTCTCTTCTTCTCCTTCTTCTACTTTTTTTTATGTTTTCTTCTTCTAACCCTTTGCTCGTTCCTTCTTCCTTCCTTTATTCTCTCCACCACCATCTTTTTTTCTTCTCCTTAATCTTTAACCCTTCGTTCGTTTTGATTCCCTCTTTCATTATTTCTTCCTGGTTGCTGTTGTTGTTGTTGTTGTTGTTGTTGTTGTTGTTGTTGTTATTGTTGTTGCTGTTGTTGTTGTTGTTGTTCTTCCTCTTCATCTTCTTGTTCTTGTTCTTCTTTTTCTTCTTCTTTTCTTCTTCTTTTCTTTTTCTTTTCTTCTTTTTCTTCTTTTTCCATATCTTCATTTTGTTATTCATTTCCCATCCTTCTCTGCTTTCTTCTCATCTTCTCTCCTTTTTTGTTCTTCTTTTTCCTTTCTTTCCTTCCTTGAAAAATGCTTCCTCTTTCCTGATGTATCTTCTTCCCTCATTCTTCACTTCAATTTTTTAGTCACTCATCAATCATATTTCGATGAAAAGAAAGACAAAAGCATATAATAAATTTTTTTTTCTTTTTCATCTTCCATTCACTAATACACGCCCATTTTTGATTTTCCTTCGTTCTTCTATTTTCCTTCTCTTATGAATTCAAAAAAGTAATGATCAGTCCCAAAAAGAAATGAAGGAAGGGAGAAGATAAAAAAAAGAAGAAAGAAAGCAATCTAGATGAATAGATAGATTGGAAGGAAGAATGATAATTTTTCTTTCTTTCTTTCTTTCTTTCTTTCTTTCTTTCTTTCTTTCTTTCTTTCTTTCTTTCCTTTTTCTTTCTTTGCCTTTTCTTTTCTTTCTTATTTTGCTTTCTCTCTCTCTCTTCGTCTCTTATGACACACGTTGCCGATTTGATTTTTTTCCACCCCCTTTCTTGTCTTGACTTTTTTCTCTGTTAACTCATCCCTATATTTCTTCAACTATTCACTCCTCATTTCTTCCCCGCGGTGTTTCAGTAAACTTTCTATCCTTTTTTTCAGCCCTTTTCCTCCGCTAAATCCTTTAATAGTCAATCTTTGTCCCGTCCCTCTCTTTTATACATACACCTTTTTACCTTTCGAATCCGAAGTAAGCCTTCTCTCCAACCTTCTTCGGCTTCATTCTCCGTTTTACATCAAACGTTAGAGATAATAGCGAAGTGTTTGATGTCATATCATTAAATTGTTATTTCATGTAAATGTCAGCTATTGGGCTTCTTCTGTATCGTGCAGTCATAAACTATAAACCACAAAAGCCCAAAACATTAAACATTCGGTAGAGCAAACTCAACTTTCAAAAAGATCTCATTAGTCTTGAAAAGAAAGGTCCACAGCCAAAGCGTCCTCTCAATGGTCACCTATGGAACCAAACAGAGAACTTGACCAAAAGATTGTGCAGCAAATATGTTGAGGACAAAGACACAACGATCGAAATTGAATGGGTAGATCTCAACCACTATGTCTACCTGGAACAATCAAACAGCATGAAATCCTCTGAAGTAGAAGAAATCAAACGTAGAATCACCTTTGGCAGGTAGTGTCCACTAGAACAAGCTGTTCATGAATAGAGAAATCCACTTACTCCTGAAAATAAAGGTGTATAACCAATGAGTACTCCAGAAAGTCACTTATGAAGCTGAAGCATGGGACCTAACCAAAAGATTACCATAGACAAAGAACCATACAACTTACCTAAAAGAGAATTGTGCTTCATTTCAGAAGGGGTCATTACGAGAAAACACAATATATCATAGAGGAAAAACAGAAATTGTATAAGAGAATACATTATATAACTCAAACGGCAGTGCCGTGAGAATGTCAGACAACTGAACATCAAGACTCACAACCTGATTTCAGGAGATCATATGCAAAACTATGATCTGCAGAAGATATGATGGTTTGACGAGTTCAAGTGATACAGGCTCAGTGATCAAGAGATCAGATGAATCCTCAGTATCAGTAACGGACGTTGAAGGCTGATGGTGATGATGGCGATGATCAACTTGGAAGTAATTATCTTGGTTATTAAAGTCACTATCAACACGCAACAAATTGTACTGGGTTACATGGTACCAACCAGCAAGAGTGATCTCTGACCCGACCTATTAGAAGAAGTGAAAACAGTCTGTCTTAGGGTCTCTACTCTTGGTTTTGAATCAGACGACCAACTCATAGAATGGTAGTCACCCAAAGCTGTAAAGTCAAATCTACCTTGTTATTTGCCCATTGCCTGTGAAGGAGTATATTTATACCTTTTGAATTCTAAGCCCAACCGTTTGCAAGAATCGGAACTAGATTCGTTAATTTTATGGTGCTGTGAACTGTAAGGCCACCTGCACCTCCAACTTTAAGCTAAATAGATGTTTACTTGTTTTAATTGAACTATTACAACTCGCTTCATCGTTTTGTTGTCACAGCGTTTCGGCTGTGGTACCCTCGAATCTTTTTCATGCATGCTGTGATATGTATAATCTCAATCCTTCCTTTTTTCCTCACCTCAAGTCTTGTTTTCAATGTCCCGAGTGCAAATATTATTGGTACTACCCTGACCTTCATGTTCCACACTTTTTCAACTCCCTTGCCAGGGTCTGCTATTTTCGTTGTTCTTCACACTCTCTCACCTTCACTCTGTGGTCTGCAGGTTCAGCCATGTCTATTATTTGGCAGCTCTTTTTGCCTTGTGCCTTACTACCAGGTCTGGTCTTCTCGTTTGCTCAGTTCCTTGAGTATAGTTTTTCCCCTGTCATGCCTATCTTGGGCAGCTTTTGTTGTCCGGAGTCTGTTGATCTTTGGCTTGATACAGTTTGTCTCGATGGATTTGTTGTGGGATTTCTGTTTCTCTCTTCAGGTTTCTTTTGCGCAGCCATGTCCATGATCTTTCGTCCACGATATTTTATATCCGTCCTTTGAATCTCTCTTGTAGTTTTCTTCTGTTCCCGTTTTTGACCATGTTGTCTGCTTTGCTACTCCATTGTTTGTTACCTTTTGTTGTTCGTTGCACTACTTTGAACGGTCTATATAATATCTTCAGCGCTTATTCGTACAGACTTTTCGTAATCCTATTGCTGCTCTTTGGACACATTCATCTATGCTGACAAGTCATCCGTCGCCTTCTTTCTTCTTTCCATATATTCTATCTGTGTGATCTTAGGGTTGTTGAGCCTTGTGCTTTGTCAAAATAATAATAATAATAATAATAATAATAATAACAATAACAATAATAATAATGGATGATATTAAGCTATTAAGTTCCTTCATTCGCTGGTCCTTTGTTTGGAGTTATCCCTTTGTCCATCGGAGAAAAAGACCTGTGTGTCTAACTACCGATACTGTCCGTTTGTTCAATCCTTTTATCAAATTTCTACTATTTAGTTCAGTCTTTGTTACTTTTCATTATTCTCTTAAGGTATTCCTTCTTTATTTTCTCTTTGATTTTTCCTGATTTATTGAGTCACATTTGAGAACCTTTAAGATTTTTTTGTTTTTGGGTTAGTTGATTCATTCTGTCTCTAAAAGCCTATTCCTGTGCATTACCATTTGCACACATCTTTCTATTTCAATGCCATTGCTGTGTTCTTTAATGGCATTGAACAACATTGGAACCCTTCCCTGCTATTCAAAAATAGCTTAATGTTATCCATTATTATTATTATTATTATTATTATTATTATTATTATTATTATTATTATTATTATTATTATTATTATTATTATTATTATTATTTGGAATCTCACACCAGTTGCCTGGTGGTAACCGCTGGAGTTTGAGTGACAGCAAGTCTTCTCAAGTCTCCAGCCCTCCTCTCCTAGTACTCATAGGTCGCAGTAATTCTACGATTTGCAGTTTCACACCGGTTGCTCAGTGGTTATCGCTGAAGGCTGAGTGACAATAAGTCTCCTCAGGTCTCCAGCTAACGTCTCATCTCTCTTTCACCTATCATGTCAGGGCTAAAATTCGTTGCAGTCCTTATATCCCTAGCACCTTCCTCAGTATCCGTATTATTATTATCAATATTATTATTATTATTATTATTATTATTATTATTATTATTATTATTATTATTGTTCGTGTTGCTGTTGTTGTTGTATACTGAAACCAATTTGAATATATAAGCAGATCTATAATAGGCCAA
>OY735238.1:5616013-5681013 GCA_963457665.1 Thysanoteuthis rhombus | reverse complement strand
CTTATGTGAACTTCAGGAGATAACGTCTTGACGGATAGGAGCAGAGACGGGAATGTCTGAAGAGAAAGAAAACTGGTTCTATTTCTCTATCAGGAACGAATTTCTGGATCTATTGCAACGTTTTGTTACATCTTTCTCACTGCATGCATCACCCCAAGATTCCATTAAAATCCATCGAGAACAGGAGATGTCATAATGACAGACGTTTGCGGATAGGGCAATGTATAATATAATGAAACAGAAAAATAACTCTACATCCAAAACAAATTCCAGAATCTGCCAAAAACTCAATAACGTCTACCTTATCTAATGGTTCAACTCTCAACATTCCCATCGAGAAGTTACGGAAATATCGTTTATACAGACAGGGGCGGATATGAAAGAAAAATGCAATAATATCTTTTTTCGTTTCCCCCCCCCCCAAAAAAAATATCTGTAATCGCTCCTGACTGTTGACACGATATCTCGAAAATTTCTCTCTGAATTCCAATTACGTTTCCCCGATGGGTAAACTACAGGAAAGAGTGATGGCATTCCGGAGCGGTTCAGGAATTTGTTTTTGATTAAAGAACATTTTGGCGTTTTTTTTTTCTCGTGCATGTCTGGGTTCATTTCCGATTTCCTACACGATGTCTCAAAATTTTCTCCCAGCATTTTGATGAAATTTTGTTAAAGGGTTGGCAATCGGGCAAGGAAGGGTCGGTTGAATTTCGAATTGGATACCGAAATTTTTTCTCGATTAAACAAGATTTTTGCGCGTTCTTTCTTCCTATGTTAGCACTAGTCTCTTTCAAGGATACCTCTAAAATTTTTCAGTTGATTCCATGTAAATGTTATCAAAGCATGGACAATAGTTTAAGAATAAAGAGTTAAATTTTTTTAACGGATACATACACACTTACCTCTCTTACTTTGTAGTTACACTTATACACCACGTAATATCGCCAAAATCTTATGACTTCCCGGAC
The DNA here is from genome assembly GCA_963457665.1 of Thysanoteuthis rhombus. NCBI lineage: Eukaryota > Metazoa > Mollusca > Cephalopoda > Oegopsida > Thysanoteuthidae > Thysanoteuthis > Thysanoteuthis major. Next base: position 5,680,045 of record OY735238.1, on the reverse strand, counting down.
GATATCTCCAAAAATTTAAATGAAATTTTGGGAAGGATGGAAAATATTGTACGGAAGAAGTCATTTATTTTGGTGTAAATCTATGCATTCCGTAATTGGGTCCCCAAAAGATAGTAGAGTAACAAAATTTGTATTTTTCCATGAAAGCTATTAGATTCATACTGCTTACATGCATTTTTGGAAAGCACTGATAGCAATTGCCCTAATTCTGGTACCAGTTTCGTGAAATTTTGATGTATTCATTTGCTGATAAAGCTACTTTTTAATTTACATGTAAAAGTGGGCGTGTCTGTTTCCCCACCAAGGCGGAGTTTTGTACAAAACAAATGCTTGCAATCGATCCAGGATCATGGAAAAACCCTAGTAGTCACAAGCTACTTAAGGCAGAATTAACATTTTCAATTTTTCCCGGATAAAGTTCATGGTACCCCAGCTTTCCGCAACTGTCACCGTATTCTAGTGGGAGGTGAATTTAGATATTTTTAATTCATGTGATTAAACAACTTTACAAACACGTTGGTGAATTCATTCCAAGATTTTCGCTGTACACATAATATTCACAACTAATATATAAGTATAATCTCTGTTGTAATGTAAATTATAGATAAAGCTTTCGGAGCCTTCACCACCACTTGGTAGCCTGAGACGAGTTTCCAAATTGCCCTTCCTTCCTCACCTCCATTTACACCTCATAAAGCGATTAGGACAGCAAACGTTCATGTGAATAGGATACCCAGCTAGGATAAAGCTCTTTTGTGGATTCATGCCTCATCCAAGAATATTACAAGTATTCTTTGCCTTCAGAGGGTTGGGTTTACGCCACTTTTTCACATTTACGAATCTTAGAAGTCCGATGACTCAACTATACCATCATCATCATTTTGGAGTCTGGGAATGCATAAGAATTTTCCAAAATAAATTAATGGAAACTGCTTCTTCTCTTTATACCTTTTCAATTTACAAAAGCCTTACTTTCAAATAGCAGAGAAAACCTATAACTGTATCTTGTGAACACGATGTAACTCAGCCAAAAACCTATCATAGGTGTTGAAAAGCCAAAACTTTCTGAACTTATTCAATTAGTCACGCCATCGTAATTTCTGCCACAGCTTCGTATATGATCTCTGGGTATCCACATTTTGAGTCATGCTGTTTAGTTGTTGTCTTACATTCTAAGAACATAACCAGATCATTGTCATTTGAGTTAGTTGATCCTTTCATATCCCTGACGTTTTTTTTCTCTGTGTTTTCTGTCTTTATATACTGTGCTGTCTTGTGATGCCTCGATGTAGTGTTGAGTATGATTATCTCCAGTGCATGCTGTATTGTTCTCAGTTTGATGGCAAATGTTTTGGTTATGTTTTTTGTTTGAACTCCATACGGGACTATCTGGATTTACTGGTTGTGTACCCTCATTTTCAAAACAAATGGGATTTTTTTTGCTCCTGAATTTGGGGCTTGTCTTTGCCGGAAACTTGCTAGCCTAATACTTCTTTTTTAAGATTTGCTGTCTCAAGTACATGTAGTGGTCTCTACTTGCTTAATTATGAGAGGAGAATTACATAAGAAAAAAGGTGCTTGCACAGGTTACGGCATCAGTCATCCCTGCTCCAAGTTCTCATATCATAGTTATATCTTGTCTCAGCTTGAAGTATTTGAAAAAGACTTGAAGGCAGCAAGCATCCGAGGTGGCGTCACTCTTTACACCATCTTTGCTGATGACACTTGGTATTCAAAAATAGCTACCCATCTACTGATCAGGCTTGACTTCACTCTTACCCCGGTGATTGCACAATAACCGGGGTATCAATAACGAAGTGATTCTGGAATGGCAATAAAAAAAATCACCAGGAAACCTTTTTTAGAAGCCGATAAATAAAACTCTCACCAAATCTGTCAACGTAGCTTTCTTTAGATATCCAGCTGGTCTGTCTGTCAGGCTATCTTGGTACGGGTATACGTGTACAGTACAGGCTGCATTAATGGAGCTATAAGGCTTAAACTTCAAGCATTTACTCCTACGATAACGAGTAAAAATGTGGAAATTTTTTTTTTTCATTTTTGAATATCTATTCCAAAAGATTTTTTTAATAGGTGCTTGATTTGTAGTATAAGTTTATTTTAAATTGATCCTTACTTTATGTCCGACAGCATCCATGGATGACTTTATGGCAATCTCTGCCCCACTAAAAGTGGGAGAATTAACTTATTCATTCATCACTTCTTTTCCAATATTTTAATTGATTGTTCGTAACACAGCATGCTGTCAAAAGACGTTGGTTTCATGACGGTTGTCTCTTGAGTAACTAACCAGACCTATTTTTTTTTTATTCATTCTCTTCTAATCTAGATTTGTTTTGAAATTTAAACTAAGCAAAATTAAACGAACACACCAGCCGGTTTTTGAATGGCCTGCAGTGAAGTGTTGCATAGCACAATTTTATACTTTTCGGTGTAAAAGTTTAATATTTAATTCCTGTGAATATATTTGCATAAGTTTGGTGGACGCCACCTGGGGCTCAGGGTTTTTCGCACAGTCGGGATGGGGGTTGAGGTTCTGGTTTCTATTACGTATGATTATTTATTTCGAGAGAAGAAGAAAAAAAATGACTACAGCATGGTCGGACTCCACTCCAAATTCTATTCAGACTGAAGATGCTCACTGCAACTTTTGTATCGTACACATAATGATTAAGAAAATTTTAGATATATTTTCTTAGTGTAAATATATTCATTTATAAGGATGAAATGAGCTCATGTGTATCCGAAAGATACATTTTGTAGACCTGATAAATTAGCTCAGTCGGCAAGGCTCAATGTAACCAATCAGTTTGTCGTGATTTGAAATCTATTTAATGTTATAGATGTATTTATTTAAAAGAGTGAAGTATTTGTATATATCAAATGAATATTTCAATAGACCTGCAAGACTTGTCAATGTGACCCAGCCAGTAAGAGATACGTTTAGCAATCTTCATCATTATCATCATCTTCAGCGGCAGCAGCTTTTTAGTGTCCGTCGTTGGACATAGACCTTCACCACATCTCTTTGTCATGGGCGTCAAATTTTTCTGAACTTGTCTAGACTGTCACAATCTTTTACATTTTGCTGGCGACAGTTTTGAATATGATCTGTGGGAATCCATGCAGTGAAACGTAATATCCAATTGTCAGATATTTTTGCAATGTGACCAGATAATTACCATTTGAATTTTTCTGATGGATTCCATAATATCCCTAACTCTTGTTTTGTTCCTAAATATATCGTGCTGTTCTCTACGTAAGGTTGAACAGGATTCTTTCATGTGCACATTACATGGTTTGAATTTTTTGGCCAAATTTCATGTTGAATGCCACATGTGACCAGGAAATAGCTTTGCAATACCTTAAAAAATCCTATGGAGTGGGTCTATGTACCGCATTTACACAAATAAAGACTGAATATCAAAATTTCTCATCACCTTTTCCAATTACATTATTGAATATCGTTCCCCGTGTAAACATTCATAGATATACAGGTTTACTCGCAATCCGAAAATGGAGCATTCGAACAGAAAAATATTCCATAAGTCAAAATGGCATAAAATGATGCAACAATACCATTGAACTATAAGAAATTTTGAGCGTTCCCAGAGTAAAAAATGATGAAGATCGTATGTCAGACTGAGCTTTTGGAGGTCGTGATGATGAGTGATACAGAGACCTGGTTATAGAAATGAGAGTAAAAAGTTGAGGACTTTAGTGATTTGCAACGAAAAACAAAAAAATTGAACTATACTTTTGCTTTTCACTCAACCCCGAAAAAAACTCCCGAAAAATCGGCGTAAAGCGAACTTTGAATGAGCAGTGTGAATAAATCATATCAGATGATTTCTTTAAAAAAACTCTTTTCAGTGGAAGAGTCCATTGTTTCATGTGGTGAGTAGAAGATATTTTTTAAATTTGTTTCCTTCAAGTGGAATGGTCCATGTTTACGGATGCACATATATTGGTTTGCGTGAATAAATCCAAGCAGTTTGCACAATTTACAGTGGATCATTATTCATACCCATGTCTATCTGGCACTACTTCTGCATAGGTGATACGAAATATCCTTACGTGTCTTGCCTACAATTGCCTAAATATACATAATGTTTCATAAAGGACGCAAAAATGGGAGAATTTGACCCAATATGGCATGCTACCAAAAGACGTTGGTCATGTTGCGGTTTCTGTTAAGTGACTAACCAGACCTTTTGTTATTATTAATTGGTTGAGTTGAATTATTGTTCTATATTTGGATTTTTTTTTGTTTTTTTTTTTCGCTTTATTTTCAATTATTCGAGGCAATTTTAAGTGTTTATTCCAAAATAATACAAAAAATCTTAAAAACTTGCTTTTTGGGAAATTAAAATATGCCCTGAAAATCTGAAATCATTTAGCAAAGTTTTTGAAGCAGAATTTAAATTATTCCTTCATTAAAGATTCTGCAATTTCCCCGTTTCCAAACTCTGTAATCCAATTTGAATATTGTTGAATATTCCGTCTGTTATGTGCATTCTGAACAATTCGTACAGATTCGTACAGATATATAATAATCTGCTGTAGTGAAGGAATCACTCTGTGTTATCTACAACGTCTGTCTTGAAAGTATCCAATTATTTTGAGTATCTTGAGAGCAATTTGCCCAGCAACTTGACAGCCAACTTGAAAGTGAACTTACTCTCTCCCGTTTGGTTTCTCAGTTCGCAATGAGAGGTCATTGAGTGAACTTCTGAACTGTGTAAACGTTGCATTTACTATCATTGAACCCGCTCTCTGCCCGGGTCTCTTACAGATCTTTTTTTTTTTTTTTTGAGGCTGGGGGCAAAATATGACGTCATTCACTTTCATCAGCATAGCTTCTACTCACCACTCTGGGTGTGGTTCTCTGCCACTCCTTGCTCCCTACCGTTGAAATAGACAACATTTTAGACTTTGACAAGTTTGAGGAGAATGTAGCTGATTGCAATCCAGAAAGAGAACTTTGCAGAACAGTTTTTAAGAATGAAAAAGGGCACAGAGATAAAAATATAAGGTCTTTAAAAAAGGCAGTACCTTGAAGGAAAATAAGGTACCATTCTCTAAGGTAGCCAATCTTCTGTTAATATTGAATACTTTGATACTCTTCAGGTAGATTTTGTATAAAACCCTGGTCATAAAGAATTGTATAGAAAGGAAAAGAAAAAACAAACAAAAAAGCAAAACTGTGTTTTGGATGAACTTGATATCCCGTCGATCTAAACGCAGGAAGGCAGTTATCGTACATCTGGCAGACACCCATACCTCTCGTGTTTGCGCAAAGGCAGAGATGGTGTCACTGAATCTGAAACCGTCTGTCTGAGAAAAAAACAAACTTGCAGATCAAGTGGCCGACACTAAGACATAGTGTTAGTCACTTAATCGGTTGGTTTGTTTTTAGCATTTGGGATACTTTTGCAGCGTTATAACTCTATTCCCGAGAGCAACAATGAAATGTCAATGGCTTATAACTAAAGAGGAATGCAATGCTTTGGCCCATCAAGAAGAAGGAAGTAACGCTGCTCACCATTATAAGATCTTCCGGGCATTTCAGCCAAACCACCTTTTCGACTAACTGACGTTAGATCAGCATATCATGCTTTCTCCCAAAGGAAAGGCTTGTTCGCGAGGAAAGACTGATGATTTTACTATACATGTACATATGCAGAGAGAGAGAGAGAGAGAGAGAGAGTGAGAGAGAGAGAGAGAGAGAGAGAGACTATATATATGTGAATCCACAGAAAAACTAACATATGTATAGAATGGGCAGAGAGAGAGAAAGAGACAGAAAGAGATTGGGAGAAGAGAGAGATATGAACAAACTGATAAATCGATCGTCAGATGATTAGGAATTATATAAACAGAACGGATAAACTAACATATAAATATAGATAGATAGATAGATAGATAGATAGATACAGAAAGACAGCGGCATGAGCCAATTCAGATTTATAGATATATGGAAATGCTTCGAAAGCAAGGCTGGAATCAAATGCGGGAAGAAAGAAGATTGGAAGGACGAAAGATTTGAAAAGTTGGAGAAAAAAAAGAAAACGCCAGAGAAACTAATGGCTGCGGTGTTTAAAATCACAGAAAAAAAACTCTAATTGCCTTGCATTAGCCCGGTAGAGGGCGTCAGTTTCTCTTTTTTATCTCAAGTCGTTTTACCTTCTTATTTTTGTCTCTGTTTACAAGTTTGTCGTTCAAGCGACATTGTGAATGGACAGCATTTGATTGGGTTGTTGCTTCTTTGCATGCAAAAGTAAGACACAGAAAAAAGATATTTGAAAGAAAACTTTACTTTTGTCTATTATCCGCCATTATGTTTTTTTGCGGAGTTTTTTACTTTGTGTCTGCGTCACTTTAGTGCCAGCAACTTGCATTAAACTGTGGGGCTTCAAAACAGGAAGAAAAATAAATAATTCCAATGGAAATTATGGATAACTTTTACCCATATATGCTGTGTTGAGGGTGATAAATTAAAAAATGAAAAAAAGAGGCGATCAATGAATAAGTTACTTATCACAACTTTTGTTGGGCTGTGATCAATAGAAAAAGTTTTGCTATTTCAGCTAAACTTCCATTACATATACCCAAAACTAAAAACCGATTTTGGCGGGAAATTTAAAAATAATTTCTTTACTCATTGAGAAGAATGTGAGTGAACAAAACTTTTCAAGTTTCTATTATAAACAGTAAGAACTGGGCTGTCCTGATAAATATATACATAGATTCATATAAATATCAAAACATATGGATCACCTAAACCTTGCAACAATGCTTAAACTTGTCGATTGTTGGTAGTAGTGAATTATACTTGTGAGCAATATTCTGTCTCTTTTTCAGTTTTCAGTTGTCAGTATGAGCAAGCATCTCATGCCTTGTATTTACCCTCTAACTAAAGTTCTCACTGAATACTCGTGCAAATGTAAACTTGAAATTGTTTCAAGACAATTCAAGCATAAGCAATCCCTTGTAACCAATTAACTGTATTGGGATATCTTGGTATCAAACTGGTACAATCGCATTCAACAAAAGAATAATTTTAGTCAAGGTTCCATTTTATACATTACGTTACCTTGAATGGGAAATATAGTTATATATCAAATAGTATTCAAAAGACCAACCGGCTAGTTAACAAGAATCATTACCTTGGAGATTCGTTTCATTTGTATTGTATTGTATTATTATTATTATTATTATTATTATTATTATTATTATTATTATTATTATTATTATTTTTATTATTATTATTATTATTTCGGAATCTCACACCAGTTGCCTGGTGGTAACCGCTGGAGTTTGAGTGACAGCAAGTCTCCTCAAGTCTCCAGCCCTCCTCTCCTAGTACTCATAGGTCGCAGTAATTCTGCGATTTACAGTTTCACACCGGTTGCCCAGTGGTTATCGCTGAAGGCTGAGTGACAATAAGTCTCCTCAGGTCTTCAGCTAACGTCTCCTCCCTCTTTCTCATATCATGACAGAGCTACTATTCGTTGCAGTACTTATATCTGTAGCACCTCCCTCAGTATCCGTGCAGTTCCCAGTAGTTCTGTGGTCTGTACAGTCTCTATCCTCCCCCTAATCCCGATCTCCTCCAGTCTCTCCCTCAGCGTTTGGGGGACAGTTCCTAGTGCGCCCACTATGATCGGTACTACCCTGGTTTTCATGTTTCACATCTTCTTTACCTCTATTGCTAAGTCCTGGTATTTTTCCCGTTTTTCACTCTCCTTCTTTTTAACTCTATGGTCTGCAGGTACAGCAATGTCTACTATTTGGCAAGCCTTCCTTTTTTTGTCTACTATTATTAAGTCCGGTCTTCTTGCCTGGATGAGGTGGTCAGTTTGGATGTCAAAGTCCCAGAGTAGTTTGCGGTTGTCATTCTCCAAAACTGCCTCTGGCTTGTGCTGATACCACTTTTCCACATGGCTGAATCCCATTTGTTTGCTTAGTTCCCAGTGTATCATCGTTGCTACCCTATCGTGTCTATGCTTATATTCCTCCTGGGCGAGTTGACTACATTCACTAGTTATGTGGTTTACTGTCTCATCTCTTTCACCGCACATGCGACATTTGCTGCTTGTCTGCGTTCCGTCGATTTTTGTTTTTATGTAGTTTGTCCTTATGCTTTTGTTTTGGGCTGCCATGATGAGCGTTTCCGTTTCTCTCTTAAGGTTCCCTTTTCGTAACTACGTCCATGATTTCTCGTCTGCTACATCTTGTATCTGCCTTTCAAACTCGCCATACAATTTTTTCTCTTCTCATCTTTCTTTTCTTGTTTGCTGTACTGTTCCATTGTTTTCTACTTTGTTGTTTGTTGCACTATCCCTCGCACTCTTTATGATTTCTTCACTATTTGTTTGCACATACCTTTCTAGGACTACTTTAGCTCTCTGGACACAGTCTTCTATGCTGATGAGCCCCCCGTCACCTTCTTTTCTCTTAACGTATAGTCTATCTGTATCATCTCTAGGGTGTAATGCTTTATGCATTGTCATAAGTTTCCTAGTTCGCCTATCCATTGATTGGAGTTCTTCCTTTGTCCATCCTAGGAATGGTCCTGTATATCTAACTACTGACACAGCCCAGGTGTTCACTCCTTTTATTAGATTTCTGCTGTTTAATTTGGTCTCTAATATTTTCCTTATCCTTCTAAGGTATTCTCTTTTTCATTTTTTCCTTCATCTCCTCCCGTTTTATCATGTCACATTCAAGGACACCTAGGTATTTGTATCGGTCTTGTGCGGTCAATGCCCTAATCTTGCTGTTGTCCGGGAGGTCAATTCCTTCAGTCATTGTAAGCCTTCCTTTGTGCATTACCATGATTGCACATTTTTCTATTCCAAACTCCATTCTGATGTCCTCACTATATTCCTTTACTTCGTTGAACAGAGTCTCAAGCTCTCCCCTGTTTTTTGCGAACAATTTTATATCGTCCATGTACATTAGGTGGTTGACCTTTCCTTTTGTTTTAGAGAAATGGTATCCTGTCTGTTGTTAGGCCATTGTTGGTTTGTATAGACTCAATCTTTCCTCTTATCCCTAGTTTTTTTCTAATTCTGCTTCAGTGTCTTTAGTACGGTTCCGAGTGCAACTACTATTACTAATACCCTGACTTTAATGATCCACACCTTCTTCAGCTCCCTTGCCAGGTCCTAGTATTTCCCCAGATTTTCACCCGCTTTCCGAATCAATGATCTGCAGGCACGGCCATGTTTTTTATTTGACATGTTCTCCACGAATACCAGGTCTGGTCTTCACGTTCGGATAGGGTTTTCGGTTTGAATGTCAATGAATAAGTTATGGCTTCCGTTCCATTTTCCAGAGCTGTCTCTAGTTTATCTGCATGGTTGAATCCTATTCGTTTTCTTGGTTCCCAGTGTATCACTGTTGCTACCCTGTCGTGTCTGTTTATATCGTATCTCTGGGCAAGTTGACGACACAAACTCACCCCTCTCTATATGTAGGCGGCATTCGCTGTTTGAATTCTGTCGATTTTTGCTTTGATATAGATTGCCTTGATTCATTTGTTTTGAGCAGCCATGATGAGTGATCCTATTTTTCTCTTCAAGTTTCCTCTGCGTAGCCATCTCCATGATTTCACATCTGCAAAAATCAGTACCTGATTTTTAATACTTCATATAGTTTTTTACTCCCATTTTTCTTTCCACGCTTGTTGTGCTGCTCCTTTGTATGCTATTTTTTATTGTTCGTTGCACTGCTTCAGGCGCTCTTTATTTTGTCTTCACTATTTGCTTGCACATACTTTTCAAATCCTGTTCCGGCTTTTTGGACACAGTCTTCTATACCGATGAGTCCTCTACCGCCCTCTTTCCTCTACGTACTGACTATACGTGTCATCTCTGGGATGTAAGGCCTTGTGTATTGTCATGAGCTTTCTTGTTCGCCGGTCCATTGACTGGAATTCTTCCTTTGTCCATCCAAAGAATGGCCCTGTGTATCTTACTTCCGATAGACTCTGTGTGTTCATTCCTTTCATAAAATTCTTGCTTTTTAGTTTGGTCTCTAATATTTTCTTTATCCTTCTAGAGTATTCGGTTCTTATTTTCTCTTCCATTTCTCCCCGTTTTATCGCGTTCACATTATTATTATTATTATTATCATTATTATTATTATTATTATTATTATTGTTATTATCATTATTATTATTATTATTCACCCAAAGATCGTCTTCACCGTCAGTTAAGCTCGATGTCATGTCATTTCCTTTGTATAGCTACGATTAATGCACTATAACGAACTGCATTATATCGTACCAATATAATAAATGTGTGTTTAATGTGAATTTAAAGAGTTTTTAACCCCTGCCACCCTCTGCAAAAAAAAATAAACATCCTCCCACAAAGTTTCACAGTATTTCATTGTGATGTATCGGAGATATTTTGTATACATATAGCAAGGATGCAGGAGAGGTAACCGTCCAAACAGGTCTCCCGGAATCTCCAACCATCTTCTCAACAATTTCGCCATCCACAGCAGGACAGTTTCACATTAGCTGCCTTGCAGTCATCACTGGAGACTGATTGACAGTGTGTCCTTAGGTCTCCAGCCCTCTGCTCATTGTCCTCACAAAACAGCGCTATGGTTTGTACTGTCTTAACATTTTCCTAGTTTCACTTACACATGTCTTTTCCTCGTAGCTGCTATGCCATCGTTGAGGACTGGTGGTCGTTTCATTATCCCAGAACTCTCCTCAGTATTCGTGCTGATCCGAGTAGTGCTGTTTTCGCATGGTCATTAACATTCCTCTCATCTTCAACTTCTTCAATCCTGTCTTCAATTTCTTCTGCAAAGTTCCAAGTGCACCTAATGTTTTCAGTTTGAAGAAGAAGACACAATTTGATTTGAGAAAGATGATTTTGCCACAACCGGACGCAAACTGAGTGACCAACTTAGCATAAACTTACATTGGAAATTGAACCTCCCACTAGAAAACTTATTCGGTAATGAGGGGTTAAAAAACAACGATAATCCATTTGTATGGATACAATGAGGAATTTTTCATCTCCGTTGATTCGGCTTGTACGCGTGACGCATAGATAGCCAGCCATCAAGAATCACTTAAAACTGAAGAAACCCTCATGCATTCTTATTCATTTTCCGGGTCTAAAGCTCACTGCCTAAATAGAAATAATTCCTTCCTTTTGTTTTTCATTTTATTTCAGTCGTAAACTTTCTGGAGCACTTGGCAGTTCGGATAGAACTCGTAAAGAAACACAAAGAAGCATTTTGAAATGTCAAGAAAGTTTGGTTGGTAGCTGGATGTGTACAACTTACGACACTGCGAGAAATCCGGATTGTCAGCATTCCTTGCAATCTCAGACGAATTGGTAACTGATCTGCGGTTCCAATATGAGTCAGAAAATCGCTGAGGAAAGGGCTGAGATCTGAAACAAAAATGCATGGTCCCGACGACTTGATCTTCCTTCACCTGCGTTGTAAAATAATATGGAGAGACGTTCTAAGTAATTGAATAATGCAGACGGGCCTAAAATTGCCGTGCATGAAATATGACCCAATATTTATAATAATGACGATAAATACCGATGATGTCAATTATGATGATAACAACAATAGCAATAATAAACCCTGCAACGCAATTTTGTCCCTGGGTAGTGAGTATTTTTTTTTATTGCTTATATGCAAAAAGTACAGAAAATCGTAACCCCAACCTTAACCCTGATTTAAAACAATCTAATTCATCAATGCCCTGTCTGGAATCACCCTTTGCAAATGTTCAGTCGACCGGTTTTTATCCATTGACCCGCTCATCAGTCTCCATTCCTCGTCTTTTTTTTTTATCATTATCTGACCACTACTAAAAGGTCATCAGACATCCTATCACTTTATCAGTGTTCATTGTTACCACAGCAAGAAAATGACCGTCACATGTCGAAATTGATCTGCTGAAACCATTTGCGCCATTACAATGACAAGTGACCAGTGGCCAGCTGAAACGATTGGAAGCGGAGAGCAAACGGATTTAAATTGCTGCTATACGGGTCTTTAATGTTCGTGACCTTTTCACGACCAGTTTGAAGGAAAAATACTCTTTTAATCACCCGGATATAGTGAGGCGATAGACGTCATATGATAGCCTTGTTTTTAATTGTGTAATACACGAGCATTCGTCGCCGGCTTGTAAATTAATCGGCAAATTAATAACGAAATGTATTTGGTCCTGCGTCTCTCCAGAGATAACTCCCATTGGAGTATAAACGACAGGTCTCCATTGCATGCGTCAATCCAGTGATCCTTGAAATTTCCAATCGGGTCTAGACCAAGGATCATCATCATCATCAACAGTAGCAGTGGTTAACGTCCATCGTTGGATATGGATATTCCCTGCTCGTATGCATTGCAGAATCAGTATTTTTTGTAGTCGTCTAACTTTTCAGAACATCTTATTTTTTTTGCCTGCCACACTTTCACTTATGATCTTTGAGGATCCTCCAGTCAAGATGTTCTGCAATTTTCTAACATTTTGCAACATGGACAGCACGTCGGCATTTGAGTTTTCTAATGGATTATCTAAAAAGGAGCACTTCAATCAGAAACCTTAAAAAGGGTCAACCAAAACTGCCACCAGAACTCTAAACAGGTTTCGCCAGTTTTTAAGTGGGTTCGATAAGATGTCTGGCTCACCGGTAAGCTATCATACTTGACTCACTGCCTATGTAACACACACACACACACACACACACACACATATATATGTATATATCTTGGTGTATATTTATGTATATATCCATATGCAAAAATTTCGGTTTGTGACCATCTAATTTCGTGAGGATTACTTTGTATTAGAAACTGTCAACCTTAGCAACTACCTGAACTATCAACATAAATTTGTCATTTTTAAGTGATTCTGGCAAGATGACTAAGTTGCTATTTACTTGTATGTGTAGTGTATGTAAGCTCACCAACGCAACTATAGGGCAGGATATTTAATTATTTACCATTTATACCTAGAAAGTACACTAATTTTTTTACCCACACGCTAAATGATAAGGGATGTAATTCGAAAAGTAAGTTCATGATTTCTTAATTTATTTCCAGCAGTATTCACTCTTATCTTTTCAGAAATTGGACCTTCATGTGATCATTGCCTCACAAAAGGCGTGAGAAATAACATATATATTGATCATCCTCATTTTTCGAATGATCAACCCCTAAAAGGGCATGCTCTTCCGTCATGGTTCTTATTGAGTGATTAATCATATTTTCCCATTTTTTGTCCAGTACGTAGGCTGATCGATAGATGGTGGAGTAGTATTTAGTCGAAAATAAAAAGAGATATATTCCACAGGAGTAATCATTCATTCGTGTGTTGTTTGATGATATACCTTTCGACAACCAATCAGGTGATAGCATCGAACATTTTCACAGAAAGAAAAATTTTCCGAACTACCAATATTCAAACCCCATCCTATCAACCATAAGCAGACGCTCGATCTTGGATAAGTGCAACATTTCAAAATTCCTTCGTCACTTGCTGTAAAATTTCCCTTATCTTTTTAAAATTCATCTGTCTTCAACTGCAAAATTTCCCCTTTTTTTCTTTTTTCAAAAAACACTCCTCTACAATAGAACTATCACAACCCCCCCCCGGTTCTTTTTTTGTTAAAAAAACAAACTTGTCACTTACACCATATTCATTGAATATAAGATGTTTATAAGTAAATTTCAAACATAATCAGGGCCGCCTCTGGAGGAGCCTATTCTCTACTTTCCCAGCACACCAGCCCTAAACTTCCAGCGCTCATGTTTGCTTTTATCTTCCCAAGACTTGGCTTTATGTCCAAATAGACGAAATAGGAGAAATTTCTCAACAACCAGTTGGATCGAAACAGCCTAGTTTTTTTATAAAAAGAAAAATAGTTCAATTTCTAATCGATCAATGTTCAAACTCCGCCCAACCGACTATAAGCCAAAGTTCAAAATAGGTAGCAATTGTTTATTATTTAAGTGCAACCAAGTTTAAAACTTTATAATAGAGGAGAGGTATGACTGAACTACGGATAGAATCAAATCTTTAGGTATAATATAATAATTCACTCATACGTGACATAGATCTACCCTGATAAGAAATCAAATATGTTAGAGGTAACATTGACCGGCCTACCTCTTGTATCAATACTTTAATTCCTACAAGTTGTTGGACCGAAAATCATAGCTGTTGAAGCACTGGACAGAAAAAAAATGGCTGCATATTCCGTATATGATTGTATCCCTTACAACGGTTTAAACACCCATCAATACTGAGATCAGCTAAGAACAGTCCATCAACAACACGTCATAGTTGCAAGGTATGACCCAAAACTCCCCTTGGTTCGCACAATCAAAATTACCCCTACTGTTCCTTCTGGGTCATCGGTTCCGAAAGGCTCAGTCACATCACTTTGGTAGGGGTGATGTGCTCCAACAGCGACCACCAAAACACGACCCAAAAGCCATCACCAAGAGAACAACACTATCCATTGGCACTTGTAATGCTATGATGCTCTCAACAGACATACATCTGATCGATCATGAAAATGTAATCGAGAATATCAAACATAGTTGGCTTCAGAGCAGTCTCTGAAATAAAGCCCGCGTCATCGGAAAACTCTCAAAGAGGTACAGCCTAAACATCATCCAAGTCTACACCCCTCTTAGCTGTCCAGAGAGGGAATAGAGAACTTCTTCGATGATTCGAACTTTTTATTAAAAGATAACAGAAAATACTTCAATGTCATCATGATAGACTCCAACGCATAGGTAAGCCAAGGAAATGATTGCTGCGTCAGAAAGTTCGGATATAAAGTACGAAACGAGAGAGGTGGACTCTTTGCAAACCTTGAAACAGTGAAAGGATTTGAACTCATAAATGCTTTTTTCAAGGAAAAAAAAGCAATAAACCATGGCCTTGAAGGAGCTTCACCCATGAAACCGAGAATCAAATAGATAACAACGAAACAGACAAGATATGCACCGTCAAAAATATCTAGGTCCTAAACTAAGACAACGGAAGAAGCGACCACAGATAAGTAAGAAGGTCAATTCGAATGAATACCAACAGATAACACAGGGAAATGTCCCACACTGTATAGCAAGCACTAGATATATCAAAATAGAACTCGAATTAAAACACAGATATGAATTTTGTTACCAAACCAGAAGAGAACAACAACAACAACAACAATCTGAATGAATTCAACAACAAGATATCTGCTTCTTTAATCGAAGTCGTCTCTATGTTCCAACCAAAGAACACGCAAACCATCTGTAAAAATCACAAATGAAACCAAGAATATCATTGAAAAACGCCGAAATCTCAAGTCACTGACGACAATGAGAGAAAAATTGGAGCAGGATGAAACCTATATAAATATGAATGAATAAATATGAAGACAAAACCAACTAAGAGCAATAATGAAAAGATAAAATAGATACACGACAACAATCATTGAAATAAACTGTCCAAAAAATGGGGCTTCAATCTTATTAACAAAGGAAATGGAGACATAACAACAGATAGACCGGATCGTTGAACGTGTCCAAAGATTGTACCAGAAGCTTTACTCTTCCAAACAAAGAACATAGAAGAGAAAACAGGATGTGGAGAGACGAGCAATCAGTTCGAGGACTTCCCAGACGTTACGCCGAGGGAGGTGAAACAAGTCATCCAAAAAACAAAAACAAAGTCTGGTAAAGTTATCAACAGGAAACTGGTTATTCTATTCAGCTTATGCCTAAAAGAACATTAAGTCCCAGAAGATCTGAACAATGATGTTACATGGAAAAGGAAACCATGAAGAGCTCACAAACTACTCATCAATACTTATGCAACCTTGGGCCATCTCCACACGATAAACCAACTAGAAGAGAGAGCAGCAGAATATAAAATTCCATTATAGTATTCGAAGACTTATAGAAGGCTTTTGACTCAGTAGAAATTCCTAAAGAAATTGATGCTATCATCCTACAAAGTGTACACCCCGTATATGTCTGAGTATTCCAACATATATACCGTTACAGCAGCTCTTTTATTATACTACGTTGAGACTCAGATCCCTTCCAGCTCCAAAAGGGGACAAAAAAAATCATACCAGCTTAACCAAACTCTTTACTGCCTGCCTCGATATTATTGTCCGAAACTTTCACTGGGAAAACTAAAGAATAGATGTTGAGTACCCAGGTAACCTCAGATTTGCAGACAACATCATTAATTTTGCAGAGTATCTCTACGAACCCAGACTAATGTTAGATGAACTGAACGAAGAAAACAAGAAATTTGGCCTTCACATGAACTTCAGCAAGACAAAGATATTCCACGGATGAAGGGACAACGATCAAGATCAAAAGTGCAAAAGCCGGACAAAGTACAGCACTATGTCTACCTCGGATCATCATGAAATCCTCAAAGTAGAAATTAAGTGAAGAATCACTTTAAGGAGGTGAGCTTTTGATAGAGCAAGCTCAACCTTCAAGAACAAGGAAATCCCATTACAAGAGTATACAACGAATGCATCTTTCTGATAATAGCATATGGAGCTGGAACATGAAACTTAACCAAGAGACTGACCTGCAAACAGAGAACTATGAAACATAGACACATGAGAAAATCATGCTCGACATCACATGGAAAGACCACAATACAGCACAGCATATTAAGGCGAGAACGGGAGTCTCAGACGTAATGTAAACCATTAGAAAACTCAAATGGCAATGTTTTGGTCATGTTGCGAAAATGGAAGCTTAGTTTCTGAAGTACAGTTAGGAATTTAGGGTCCCCTTTAACATTTAGTTTGATATGATGAGAAATGAAAATCTGCAATATATAGGCACTATTATTCAATCTGTAGAAAGCAACCTCAAAAGATGAATTATCTTTATGGGTGTAGAATATATATCCTTGTTAATGTATATTTCTAGTAGAATAGCCAAAAGTTAACTACGTTTTATAAAGCTTTCGTTAGCTTCCATACTCCAAGGAACCTCTGCAAAACAAAAATGGCTGATACAGGTTTAAACTGCACCCCTACTTCTACTCTGACTAAAGATGATTATTGCAAACTTTGTATTGTATATTTGATAGATGGAAAATATATAAAAAATATCCTTTGTATGTAAATGTATTTATTCGTTAGAGTGACATAAGCCCATGCGTATCTGTGTGATGAATGTTTGTTAACACCTATGAATTTACAATTTAGCTCGGTCATTTCGTTGAAATATAATACTTAAGATTCAGTCAATTAGACTGCCTCCAAGCAATCAGTCAGTACAAATCACGGTAGAGAATATGATTTTTACATATCTGTTTATTGGATTTATTTTCGTGAGGATTCTTCTCGTTGTTTCCTGTCACAATAGAAGTCACCTCTAATTTTAGAGTTTGGCAATATCATATTTACAGCTAATAACACATCAGTGTCTTCTAATCTTCATTACTTATCAGTATTCAAACCTTCTTCCACTGTCATCGGGAAGATGGTCAGAATTTTCAAGAGATTAGTACTCAAAGTTTACTGAGCGTTTTCGGAGTTTCAGTATTTTAATACTTATCTGTATTAAATGGCTTCATTAACTTACTTCTTTTGTCAATTACCAATGATTTCTATCATGTTTTTTTCGATGGCTGCAAGGAGTTAAACTTCTTTCGGTCTCATCACAAGACAACTTTCACTCTTCTTTTTCTCTTTTGGTGGCCGGGGGACCGTAAAAAAGGAATCTCACATCATTCAGCAGCCTGAGTTTACGTGCAGCTTTCAGATTATTATTCCTTTCCACTCTGGTGTTTTTTTTTACACCGATTGAATTCGTCATTTTACTGGAAGATAGCTGTCTACAGATTTGTTCATTTTCTTCAACATTTCATGATACTTCATAGCTTCAATCCCCTCTCACCCAAAATACATTCAATGTAAAAAACACGTAACATTTCCAAGATGAAATGTCGATTAGTTTAACTCATCTTTTGTAAAATTAATGTTTTGCCTCAACTATATGTACTTATATGAGAATGTGAGAGCTCTGAATTTTTCTTCTAAAAACCTGTAATCTGCAGCAGTTAAAAAATGACAGCCGCTGGTCTTTCTCGGTTTTGGTACTTATAGTGTCGGATGACATCGAAACAGAGACTGCTAGTCGTTATATAATAAACAAGGTAAAATGAAGCAAATTCTTGGTACTTTTTTCCCGAATTTAAAAAAACTATCACATTACCCCTAAAAAAACTTTTGCAAAACCCTTAAAAGATCTTACGGAACCCTTATAAACCTTTCAAGTAACCCCTTAAGAACCACTCACGAAGACACTCAGACCCACATGGAAACCCTCGTGAAACTTTTTGCCGAAACGTTGGGTTAAGAAATTCTGGTTTATATTGTATTCACGTGTTGCTGTTCTTGTAGTCTGAGCACAGCTTACGACCAAATTGCCTTTGATACACTGGTTTTTGTGTGACCATCGAAGTTAAGCAAAGTCACACGTGGTCAGTACTTAGAGGGCTGTGCCATAAGCGAGAATTGAAAAGGAGTGACCCCGCTTCGCAAACTTACCACTTCTAAATCTTTTTCACGAATAGAAACAAGAGACAAGAGAAAATTGCAATATAAAAAATCCAGGCACGGAAGGCTGATGTCGTAGCCAGAGTAAGGACACTGCCTAGCTAGAACTCAGTTTGCAACTCAATGAAGATGCCACAGTAACCTATAGTATTGAGCAAGCTCTCATGTGAAAACAAATAAAAGATTGGAAATCTGAGTTTGTCAAAAGGCTTGATTTTCTGATCTTTTTTTTCACTTTCTGTTTTTCGTTTTCTTTTAACAGCTTAGTGATGGCAGGCCTTCAGGTGTAGAGCATCACGGCTGATACGTACGAAAGTAGAATGTTTGGATCGTTCTTTGGTTGTAACTTAGTTAAAGTATAGTGAAAATCAAATTTCGCGAGATCGAAATCTCGCGAAAGCGAAAGTGAAACAAGGCAGACGTTCTGCTAAACGAAAGTTTAAAGCAATTAGCGAATGTCAGAAAAGGAAAGACGCGCAAAGTGCAAAAAGACCGTTCTGGCTAGTCACTCAATAGAAACTGTCTACTGGCCAATGTCTTTTGGCATCATACCCTGTTGAGAGTGATCAATAAAAAAAAATTGAAAAATAGGACGATCAATGAATGAGTTACTTCTCCCACACTCTTTTGGGCAATGATCATACAAAAGTCTAATTTTTCAAAAAAACAAACATGAATGCAGACGGGCGAAGACAAAAAGCCAATTTAGCGTAAACTTACATATGTAAATTGAAATCTCTTTACAAAACCCATTAAAGGGGTTTTATTCTTAAAATAGCATGAAAGGTGTTTTTGTAGTAAATGGAAACGTTTTAAGCCCTCTAGTCACATCAGTGTGGTCTTCATGCGTGTTATTATCCTTTCTCACCAGCCAGCCATCCAATCGCCTAGACAGCTTGAAAGCTTAAAAAAAATCCAAACAGACAGATTTGATTGACAGTTTCCAATCCCGATTTATGCCCTTTCGCAATGAAAGGAAAAAAAAAACATGAACGATTTTCTCTTCATTTAGTTTTCCTTTTTTTGTAAGCCTTGTTTGTTTTATTTAACTTTATATTGTTTGCCTCAGTCCAATCAAGTTAGAAGAGATACAGTGAGTGCGAAATATGTCCGATACATTTCAGAAAATTCATTTTAATCTAGAATAAAAACTAAAAAATGACGGGTGATATTTTTGCTATATCAATTCAAAAACAGTGTAGTAATGATGAAAAAGCTTGTGATATTGGCCGAAGCTATCGCAATGAGTTCGACTCGAACTTGGTGCCCCATAACTGTGATTTATATCAAACTAAGTTGAACTAAATATCAAGTATATTCCTCTTCGGTATTCAGAAATTAGCCAAGCTCAATGTGGATTATCAGAGCTAATTTGAGTGGCTCTGTCCTGAAACTCTATACGTATAACAGAATTATACAAAAAAAAAAGTGAGGGAACTCTTTGAAAGACGATTAGCCAAAAAATAAATAAGTAAATAAAACGGTCATGGAATTGAAGTTATGAGAAATTGGTAACAACGCAATCTTGGATTCCATTCATAGGAAGAATGACTATGTAATTGTGTCACGACAAAAAGCATTCTTAACTTCGTAACGCTTTTGTAATTCTGTTTGAAAACGTTGACCAAGATGGCCGAAAAATTACCAATAAAAATTATATAAAATAGTACATTCGCCGAAAAGTAAAGCAAATGTATATAAACTTATAGTATGTATTTACCAAGTTCAGCTTAGTTTGTAAATAGTTGGGAATATTGGGGATTTCGTGAAATTCCTGGAAAGTTCAGGAATTTCATGCTATCCCAAGGGATTTTGCGAAAATCCACGATCTTGCAGACAAAAACTATCTGTTCTTACACGGATATTCAGCATCTTAATCCTGCTCTCCATTGTCAAGAAGTTTTTCCAATTACATAGCCTTGTGCCAGATAGTTTTGTCTGAAAAGTGTCTGTATTTACGAGGTCTATCTAGAAAGTATCTATCCATTCTGAATAACTCGAGGCCTGGTGATGCGGGTTTTTTTCTGTTTTCAAGTGGGTCTGGCTGACTGGATGACTATTTATGTATGTTTTACAAGTTAAGGTTGCACCAATGGTGCTAAAACATTGAACATTTAAATATCAAATCCTAATCATGTCTAGAAAGAACGATTTTTCCGAAAATCTCCGACAAAAAAATAGGCCTTTAATTTCATCTACAATGAAATGTTATGCTAGATTGGCATCTTAGATTGTGCCTGACAGTATTTACACTTAAAAAAAAATTCGGACTTGTTCAGTAAACACGATCCAACATACATTATCGGAAGTAATTCTTTCATTCATCACCTTTTTTCCAAACTTTTAATTGATCACCCCAAACAGAACATGCAGAAAAAGTACATTTATCCCATGACAATGAGTGATTAACAGGTCCTGTACACTGGATTATTTGATCTGTTATGCTCATGTAAATTTTATACTGACAGCGTTTCGGTCGGTGTATCCTTCGTTCTTTTTCAGGCACCTATCTTAAACGGTAAGTCTCTTGGAACTCCACACCCTGTCCTTAATTCAATCCACGTGAGTAGACTGTCCCCTTTCTGCTGTTCATTCAACGGATCATTTCTCATGAGGTAATCCTTCCACTTTTCCGTCTTTCTTTTTTTATTTCAAGTTCCACTGAACCAGAGTATATGGATTCCACTTCCTGATCCATGGATTAAACACAGAGCCATCAAATAAGCAACAACGTAAAACAATGAGATCATGTAAATCTAGAGACTACTGTTCTTTCCTGATCAAAAGATCTCATGTAGCGTTCAATTGTCTCTCGTTGTCGAACTCTCAAAATTGATTTTATTGTGGCAATTAGTCAGATCTGGAGTTTAAGAAGTGCGAATTCCAGTCATGAATCACAGAGAGAGTGAGAGAGAAGGATTTCGTGACGTCATGTTTGGTCAACTTAAGTTCCTGAATTCTTGGTATTTTTTTAATTTTATAAACATTGAATTTCTGATTTGAAAAATATTATTATTGTATGTGTATTCTATTTATTTTTCATCTCGGTGATAATGATCCCGGTTTCATTAAAAGTGCTAATATAATGATTGAACCATTAAACAATATAAAAAGATAAGGATTCTGAAAATACACTAGATATTTGTATGTGATTTTAGAGGTATTCTTCCAGCTGTGTTATTCATAATCATAAATAAATTACAAGTTTCACTTGTGTTTCCCTGGTGCTGTGGTCTAGGGAGTTTTATCAGACAACTGAGGCATTTTAGATCAAAAACCATCGTAGGCAGAACTGTTCTCTTTTTTCCTTGCTTTCGAGGTCAATGGCAGATAAAACATTAGGCTGAGCAGGCTTTTCCTTTCTTTCTTGCTTCTGACGCTAGTGGTGGATTAACCATTGAGTTGACTACGCTTTTTCTTTCTTTTCTTTTTGTTTCATCAAACTTTTACTATTGAGTTTTTATTCATTTTTGTATGTAACAATGACGGATGACAATGAGCAAGAGAAAAATGTGTGACGTCTTGTTCGACTAACGTTGACTCAGTGATGTACGCAAAAATTGATGACGTATTCACTCTCACTTCTGAAGCCCAAATCATGTTGATTTGTACTACTAACGTTAACTAATCCCATTCACAGGAGCTGTTAATAAAGGAGTTGGAATGAGACAGGTAGTTTGGGAACAATATTGTGTGGAGAAATGAATTCTATTTTGTTTACTTTTTAGATTTTAATGAAGCAAGAACGTTTGACCTTAGGTTGTTCTTCTACTACTCCCGAGGATTATGACCTGTTGATTCTAAGTTAAAACCGGTAAAAGGAGAAATAATCATCGATAGTGATCCTGCTGGGATTGGTAGTTTTGGCGCAACCGTTTGGGTGCTACCGTTTTGGCATGGTTATTTCTGCACCGGACCCATGTTGGCGCTAAGAAGTAGATTCATCTGTCTTAGCAATTTTATTGAAACAAAATTTCTAAGCCCTAAACCAAACCCAGTTTCGAAGTTTTTTTTCAATAAAGTTACATTACAGTTTCAAAGCTGGTTAAAGTTTCAGCTCTGAATGAAGAATCACTCATCATTTTTCCTCACGGCCCAAAGTTTTGCGCCGAATTGGCTGGCTTTCAAACGGCTGTTCGAAAAAATCAGCACGTTAACGGCTGCGCCAAATTGTCTTATTCAGATCATGCATGCCTTTTATCGTTGTGGACTCAAACCTTAGCTTTGGTAATAGCATGGGAAGTTTCCAGAATTCATTCGGCGCCTCGAGGAAATTTCTCTTGATGATAGCAGCCGAAAAAGGTAAAATGGCAGAAGTAGATATAATCAAGTGCTTGGTATAGCTGATGGCATCTTCCTGAAGAAATACTGTGATTCAGTTGGAATCTCCGGTGTTTGGTCTCAGCCAAGGCGGGAAGAATCATTTAATGTCACACGTTTATATTTCAATATTCGTCAGTTGATCTCAGATTGTTCCATCCAGAGTTGCCAGATGTTTTTTCCACTCATGATCAAATGTCTATGGTCTTTGGACCAAGTAAAGTAGCTTCAATACAAAAATAATCTAATAAGTTAAAATCTATCATCAGTCTAAGCCTAAAAGAAAATGGATTAAAATACCTTTTTGATCTATTGTTCGTGTATATTTTATGAGGTATCCCATCATTCATGTGTAAACAATGTTTATCGTCCATTATTTTTTTTTTCAGTAGCAAGTCTTTATTTTTGGAGCCAAATAGCTTTGTTTTGTACAAATTTTTTCCAATTTTGATTTTGAAAAGTTCCAAATGGCAAATCTGGTTACATTGTCTTGAAGCGATGCTCGTCTTTGAGAAATTTAATTCATTTTTTCCTTCTCCCTCATTTTTTCTTTTTTTTTCCTCTTTCTTTTTCGTCTTTTATCAGGGAATCAGTCAACCAAAAATGTCAACAAAACTGTCTGCATAGGTTTCCATAGTTTCCAAGTTAGTCTGTTTGGCTGGCCAAGTATGTATAACGTGTAGAGGCTGTACAATTCAGGTTTGGTGACTGAAATTTTTAACGTTTACTGCTTATCATGTCTGTAAGAATAGTTTTCTTTTGTCTTTAAAGTTTCCAACCTGTATATTTGAGACCCTAGATTTCGTGGTTTGAAACGGAAAGTGAGAAATTAGAGACCTGTAATTTCACTGAAGACAGTATACATTAAAAAAAAAACCGAAGGATATCAAGATTAAATGGTTGGTAACTTCATTAGTGCCCTTATAGTTGCTCAATACCTTGTATAGTTATACTGTTTATAGTTTTTTTTTATATTGTGTTCAACTATGATATTTTAAATCCGTAGGAACAAGGATAAGCATTACGTCTAATTACGACGCTTGACATCGGCTTCTTATCTTTAGTTTTTACATTATTTCGCTTCCGTTTGAAGGGGCAAGCTCCAAGACTTGCAACATTCTCTTATCTTCGAAACAAATTTCCGTCCCATTCGATAATTAATAATTCTTGCATTTCATTAATTTTATTATTCTTCACATCCGAATGCCTCCGCAAATTCTTGTTCCTGCAATGTTTTTCCCCCGTACATCTGTTACAAAGATTTAAAAGCGTCTAAAAGTTCATTCTGATGAATATCTCCATCAAAAGAAAGCGATCTATTAGTCTAACTAAAAGTGAGTTTAGTGTGGGTCGTGTAGGTGTTTATATATGTACCTGTGGAAAGATCATTGACAATATCTTTAAAATCTGTATCTCTGGTTCCCAACGTTTTATACACCTCTGACAGGTTTAATATAGATGATATCCTTGCCGACCGGCCAACATAGTTGTCTGTTAATCACGACCCGAATATAGGTCAACAATAAGTCACTTATGAGTGGCTAATACACTCAGTATCATTTTCTAAAAAGCTTTTTCTAACAAATTCAATATTGAGTTCGAAGGAAATTAATTCGTTTTTATTTTACAAAGGGGAGGAATGAATAAGTGCCGGATCAAATCGTTTCTTTGCAGCCTAGCTGCACATACTTTGTATATGGTTCGTTCGGGACCACTGATTTAGAACTTTATTTAGGAACTTTACAACAATAAAATTTTGTCATCGAAATTATTTCTCGTTGAATCGAATTTTTGAATTTAACGTTATGATATTGTTATATAACTATGAATCTATCTCTCTCTCTCTCTCTAATTTATCTTCTCTCTTTCTCTCCTTTTCTCTCTCTCTCTCTCTCTGTTTTTCTGTCTATATATCTATATATATGTATGTATTCTTACTCCTCGGGGAAACTGACCATTCGAAAGCTAGCGTCCTCGATGTTCGGTTTAATCAAGTCAAATCCTTTTAGTTTACGTTCAGGGTCAGCTGAGGATGGTCGGTGATGGTGGAGGTTTGGGCTGAGAAATTGGAAAGCATGGGGGTCGGGCTGAGGACAGCGGCGATGTGTGCACTGATGCGTTTAACGGATCAAGACAATTCGTTGAGTGCATCATTTCTCTAAGTGGTTGTATTCCCTTGTGAGAGACGACGCGCAAAGAAACACCAGAATACAATCCGAAGACAAACCTGCCTCTTTCTCTCTCTCTCTGCCTCTCTCTCACCTTCTTTCATTTGCCCTCCTTTCGCTTACTCACTCCCTCTTTCTCTTTCTATCCTCAATCGCTTCTTATTCTCATATCCGTCCCATTCTTCCTCGCTGTCTTCGTCTCTGGCTGTATAAGACTCGTTGCTTCTTTTTTTCATTCTTTCCCTTTCCTTCTCAGGCTTATTCCCCTATCTACCTCCATTTTGTTTTACAATATTCAAATATATACCTTGTGCCAAATGAAGTATCAAATGATGTATCACATGAGGACGTAGATAAATCCATACCTCTTATTGCTATCGATAGATAGATAAATAGATAGATAGATAGATAGATAGATGGATACTGGTATCCCACTTTTTACGTCACTTCGCTTTTAGGAAGACCTACATTTGTGGAGACATAGCTGTATCTATGCTTGCTTTTTTTTCTGTCTGCATGTCTTTAGCCTTTTTTCGATCTTTTGGTTGGTGCCCGCTTTATGCATACACATAAATATACATACAAGCATATAGACAATATATATATATATATATATATATATATATATATATATATATATATATATATATATATATATATATATATATATATATGTATATGCGTGTGTATGTATTTCCGACTTTTAGAAAGTTACATTTCCGCCGACTTGCTTTTAGGAGAAACATGCATTAGCGCAGGTTTCCCCCCACTTTCCGGATTAGTGTAAAGCGAAGAAAGTAATTACCATCAATTCAATATAAAAAAACTTTTGGGTGTTCCCAGACCAAAAATACCTAATTTCCCAAGTGGTTGTATTCTCCTGTGAGAGAACTATAAAAGAGTTTAATCTGGAGACAAAGCTGACTCTTCCTCTTTCTTTTCACCTTGTCTCGCCTGCCCTTATTTTTTTTCATTTCCTTTTTCTGTTTTTTTCATTTGCTTCTTCTTCTTCTTATATTCCTTCTTATATATAAGTTATCTTTACATCGATTCACCGTTTTGAATAAGGAAGACCCCCTATCCGAAATAATGTAAAGCGAGAAAACAATTACAATAAATGTATATGTAAGATAAGTTCTTGAGCGTTCAAGAAAATTAGTTCTGGTCCGTTTTCTTACAATGATTAACGTCATTCGTCGTAGCAAAATGGGCAATAATTTTGACCTGAGATAAGCAAAGTCGATAAAAACAGAACAAAAGGAAATGAATAGAATCTGCATTAATCTTAGAATGCATAACAGTTGAACACAGACCAGGATTTTTCAACACATCCTCTCACATCCAAATTGATACTTACATAACATGGAATATCAATGAATATACGTGACCCTAATACATTTGGAGATGATTGAACAGCTGCTAATTCCCCAATTCTAAAAATCACTCGCGCACACACTCTCAGAGTAAGATTAAAAGACCATTTGATAACATAAAAAACATTAATATCTCTATAGTTTTTATATCATATTCTACCTGGTGCAATATATATATATATATATATATATATATATATATATATATATATATATATATTGTTTGTGATTATGATTATGAATTAACAAATGACCATACACACAATAATTGACCATTTCATAACACAAATATAATCCTCTAAAAGTCTACTAGTCTTTAACAAAAGTTCATAAAATCTTTTATAACCCTTATTCATGCCTCTTAATTTTGATTTTTCGAGTATATAAATTCAATTGAGCATTAGGATTTCTTCACAATTTCAAAAAACAAAGCTTTGCTACACACACGATGTGATTACATAAATCATTAGCATTTCAAATAACAGAATGTTATTTCATTTAAACTTTCCACTTCGCTGAAATGAAAATCAAAATATATTAGTAAAATAAGTTTTAATCTATGTACGTTTATTGTGTTCTTTCCTTATTGTCAACTGAATTCATACATCGGATTCTTATACCTTATACCTACTCGGATCACGCAGGATACAAACCTCAATTTTAAAGCATAGAATGATGGAGTCTTATTCATTTTTGAAAAAAAACCCCCTAAAATCCTATGTGTACTTCAAACACTATTGAAATTTGAACACCTGAAAAACAAAACGGCACATTGTTGAGTAGCCTATATTATAAAATTATTGATTATTATAAGTTCTGTTTTATTGAATTATTGTTATTTGCCTTTTCTAAAATATGAAACAGTATGTAAGAAATATGCAAATATCTGTGTGCAAGAGTGTGTCTGCATACGTGTATGTGTGTTTGAGTGTGCAAGAGAGAGAGAGAGAGAGAGAAAGAGTGAGAGAGAGTGAGGGAGTTTATTTTCCACGCCCCTAGCAGATCGGCTAGAGGTTCTTCTTTACTTATTGAGAGCATAGATTGATCAATGCGTGAAGGCTCTCAGACAAGAAATCTTACCTATTAGATCTGTCCCTTCTGTTAATTTCAGTCTCGCCGTTGTGTGTCTAATTTTGAAACAAAAGCAACAAATGGGCCGAATTTAATTTGATTTTGCACGTTTAGAAAAGGAAAGCTTTTTTTTTCATTGCTTTGCGGGAAATGGATCTAATTAACGGATCCTTTGAACACCTGTCGTTAAAAAGTAATCGAATAGATACCATCTATCTATTTCTCTGTCTATCTGTCTGTCTGTCTGTCTGTCTCTCTCTCTCTGTATATATATATCCAAGTTTGTTCATATTTATCTAAGTATGTCCATTATCTATCTATCTACACTAGCTTGTTTATATCTATCCATTTCCGATCATTATCTATCTATCTATCTATCCATCTATCTATCTATACATTTATTTATCTCTATTCATATATATCTATCTATTTATCTATCTATTTATCTATCTATCTCAGTTTGTTCACTACCTATTTTTCCTAGTTAGTTTATATTTATCTATTTCAGTTTGTTCTTCATCCATCTCTCTCCCTCTCAGTTTGTTCCTTATTTATCTATCTATTTATCTATGTACTGTAAATGGCGAGATAAATCAAGTGTAAAAACGAAAAAGTGAAATACCGAAGAAAAAATGTACCAATCTTTGTTTCATCAGTAGAGCGCTGGACTTGTTGGGCACACGGTGGGAACCAAACATTTCATTGGATGCCAGAATACCCTGCTACCGATCTCCATTTGCCCGAAGTCATGTTTGAATCTCCCTCTCTCTCTCTTTCTCTCTCTCTCTCTCTCTCTCTCTCTCTCTATATATATATATATATATATGCATGCAGCTAATTTCATTTGCTAAGGTTCTGTGATATTGTTTCGCTATTGATCTCTATTTACGTATGTTCATGTTTAAATATATATATATATATAGAGAGAGAGAGAGAGAGAGAAAGAGAGAGAGAGTGTGTGTGTGTGTGTGTGCCTGTATGTGTGAGTGAGTATACTTGTATATGTTTGTGTGTGTTGCCTAATATCGAAATATGCATTTATTTAATACAACCAATTTTTTAAAATACAATCTCCCTCTCTTTCGACGTACTCAATTCAGTGTTGGAAATCCATCAATGTAAGTCAAATATAACTTATTGAAAAATTCAGTCAGAAATGATTAACTGACAACTTCGTATAGAGCTTCGTACTTATGTGTATAGTTCATAATGTATTTTTTCGATCCGTAAGAATACAAAAAGAAAGAAATACGAATATCTGTTGTTGATAATATTTACTGAAACATTGCCAGAGACTGAAAAGGGCACTAGACACAAAGTGTTGACATTCACCGGGTTTATATGCAGGTGATTTATACATTTGTTTTCATGGACACTACGGAAGATAGCAGTATTTAAATCAAGTTTATTAAACTCTCATGCATCGCCTTCTGGTTTGGTCAAAGCAGTATTTTGAATGAAACAATGATGAAAAGTTCGTTTATTCGAATCAAATTGAGCAAAAACATGATGCATCGGATTTGAGTCTTTAAAGTGCAGCACTGTTGAACAAAGACCAGGATTTTTCAACGTATCCCCTCATCTATCCAAATTAATTCTGAAACAACATAAATAACTACCAACAAACAAGATGATAATTGATTTTGAAAATGCTAAACACATACCATCATTCGATCCCTCTACACACGCCTGCACAAACACATAGATAAACATTAAGACACGGACGTACACGCATTGACCATTTAATAGCACAGAAGCAAACACCTGAAAATCCTATATAATCCTCGTTCATGTCTCTCTTTCTCTTATTTTTCGAACATATGGATCCATTTTTTGTTCTTTGGTTGCTTCATGATTCAAATCACTTATGGTGTCTTCTCTCACGGTGTGGTATTACGTGACATTTTCAATATATTACTTTCCAATATTGTTTTATTTAAAATCACTACTTTGACAAGGCTGAAAGGCAAAACATGTTAGAATGATAAACTTGATTTAGATCGTAATATTTTCCACACTACCAGCACAATAATGTTGTCAGATATATACACACACACACAAACACAAACACAAACATATATATATATATATATATATATATATATATATATATATATATATATATATATAAATGTTCATGACAATTTGGATAATTTGGAAAATCTATTTTGCATATTCGGCTCTTTCATATATAATAATCAGAACAGGTGAAGCGTTAAATTAATTTCCCAAATTGTCATAAATCTACTAATCTTGTTGATATCTATATAAGGATGATAATCATGCAAACACACACACACACACATACAGAAGTACACACGAACACATACACATATGCATAGGGTGCTCACTGATGAAATAGAGAGTTTTCAAATTATTGTTGTTTCAAGTTTTCAAATCAAAGCAATTGACTATCATGATGAACAGCTTTGCAATGGAACCCTTGCAGTTTACAATCAAATGGTGTATCCGGTAGTGCTGACACACGATTAAAATTTTTTTCCTTTGGTTCTATAAAAGGAATGTTAAAATTTTTAAAAAAGAATCATTACATGTTTTTAAATGTCTAGCTGAGTATCCATGCAATTGTGCACAGTTCTAGGTCGAATCTTGTGACTGGTAACACTGACAGAATATTGTACAACGTAAAAATAAATGAATCTTTAAAAAGAATATCTAAATATAAAATAAAAAATGATTTATAGAAATTGTCAAGTGGAGTAATAATGAGAAGTTGCAAGATTTTTTTTAAAGCAAATGGTGTATCCAGTAGCGCTGACTAAGATTTTACGAAATAGAAAAATACACACATCGAGCAAGTGTAAATTTCAGTTATCAACTGCTTGTGTTTCTCAACAAAATTGCATCACGAGAGTCAATATCTTAAATAGATTTGCTGTAATGTTTTTTAAAGCTGTCTACTTCTTTTGTGTATACCCTGTATCTGTGTGCGAATTATTTCTGTAACTCGTGAAATTGCATGGAGAATTTATTAAATGAATCCGTAAAAAGTTTCATTCAATTTAATGTCTACATGTTTACTTCCGATGGAAGAGAAAAAGTGAATTCAATATACGCAGTGAAGGGTCTGACTTAACGCTACTCTAAGGTTCAGTGCCATTCATTATCTGCACTGACAGAATTTTTTGGCAATTTCAAACTCAATTCCATTTCAACTATTTTGGGCTCTCTGTCTGTATGTTGGGCAATAAAAAACAGTCAAAGGGATCGTCAGTTGTCAGGAATTAATTCAAGCGTTACTGACAAACTAAGGTTATTGTATGCATAATGAAAATGGATTCCCACAGTTTTTGCTATAGGAACTCGTTGTGTATGAAGAAGAAAGGGATTGTTAGTAACCAAGAATTAATTCAAGTGTTACTGACAGAATGGTGCCATTATATTTATAAAAAATATAGATTTAATACTTTCTCATAATATATTTGAATGGAGCTCAAACTCAGATGCTATTAGAAACCGTAAACCAAAACTGTCACCAAAAATGTCAACATGGGTTTTTTCATTTTTTCAAGATCTGCCTGTATAACTGGTTGCCTGGCAGGCTATGTTCTTATGGAGTGTATTAAGCGTATAAGCCACACCTAGTTAGAGCACCAAACATTTCAGAATCGTCTTCGAATTATGTCTAATGGCAGTTCAGTTTGCAATGTAATTTTGTGCTAAAATGGTCTCTTGATTCGTGTCCAGCGGCCCTCGCACTTGTTTTTCTTGGATGGGGTTTGACATTCTGACTTGTTTTTTCAGTGATCTCTGCTATCAGAATGCAAGGAAAGTAACTTTTCTCAAATGCTTCAATTGATCACTCCTAACACGACTTCTGCAAAAGCATATTGACAGTCTTTTATCGAATTGTTAGCCATTCTTAATTGATCATCCCTAACGTGGCATGCTGCCAGAAGACGTTGTTCACATGACAGTTTTTATTGAGTGACTGAGCAAACCAGTCTTTTTCACAGTTCATTTAAATGGAGTCATTCTCAAGTGTTAGTACGTCTTCAATGATTTTCAAAAAGCCATAAAACTCTGAAATTATACATTTCTAACAAAGACAAGCAGTCAGTTTCACACATCCCCTATTTTTATCATTGAACGTATAATCAAAATTATATATATATATATATATATATATATATATATATATATATATTCATATGTACATAATGAGAGAGAGAGTGAGAGAAACAATTATATAAAAGAACAATAATCAAATACACATGTGTATGTATAAGTATTAATATATCAAGTGTATATATTTTATTTAAATTGCTCAATACCATTAGCAGAGAGGTTAGGAAATGAGTAAAGATTTATTCAAAGATCATTACAATTTGTAATGAACAGTTGGAAAAAGAGACTTAAAGACAGGGACATTTTTTCTTTTGCAATCAACGTAATATCATCATCATTAAAAGCAGCAGCAACAACAGTTGCAGTAACAGTCATTTAACATTCGTTGTTGGACATAAACTTCCCCAAGATTCGCCAATTCTTTCTATCATGGGCACTACAGAGCCTGTCCTTACTGAATTCGTCTAGCTTGTCAAGCCCTCTTACTTTCAGTTGGCCACAAATTCGAATATGATATCTGGGGATCCACATTGTGAGTCATGAAGTCGAGCTATTCAACATAACAAGGCATGCATTTAGTCATGTTTTGTAGTTCTAAATGATAAACCCTTCGAAATTTTTTTCAGTAGAATCAAATTGTTATATGAAGAAAGACGCATTTTTTTTTCAAACCGTTCAAATATCTTGCGTAAAAATCTACATGTGTGTATCTTTGTGCATGTGAACGAAGATGCATAGGCACATGCATTTATATTTGAAAAGGAGTAATCTCATTGGATTTTTGAAAAAGGAGAATGAGAATAACTTTCGCATGAATTGAATGAAAGAGTCATAAATATATATTTTGATATCAACGAATTTTGGTTGCAATAAATGTTGTAATATCATTGGGAGAGTCATTAATTCACGCACAGTCATGTGTGAAAGAAAAAATGAATAGACTTCAACGATTATCAATATAACTTTTTACTGATTTTTTTCCTCTATTTAGTTTTCTTATACTGTTTTCACCGTTTATATATATATATATATATATATATATATACACACGCATACAAAGTGGTTATATATATATATATATATATATATATATATATATATATATATATATATATATGCTTTTACGTTTACAAATAACCATTTTGTGATTTGATATGTATATATAAGATCATTTTATGCACTTATTTATAACAACCTTGTGTGTGTGTGTATATATATATGTATATATATATATATATATATATATGTATATATATATATATGTATATATATATATATATATATATATATATATATATATATATGTATCCCATACACACACATTTACATATACACATGCACATATATAACTGCTTTGTATGTATTCATATATTCTAACTTTAGATATTTATATAAGCTTTGGTCATATACAATACATGTGTGCTTGCGTACTGTGTGTGTGCGTGCGTATCTATTTATATATGTGAGTGTGTGTGTGTGTGTGTATGTAACCGCTCAGAGAATATATATATATATATATATATATATATATATATATATATATATATATATATATATATATATATATATATATATATATAACTGCCATCATGTTTTTTTCCTCTCTCCAATGCTTTAACCGATAATAGCACTCTATCCCATTTCGATTTGATGACAACCATTAAATTCTGCAGACGAAATTAGATTATGTAACGTTGAATAATTTTCTGGCCTCCTTGCAATATTTGCGTTATATGACGCCATAGCAAATTTCCTTACGCATTATTAAGTTTAATATCGTTTTACTTTCTTAATATATATATATATATATATATATATATATATATATATATATATATATATATATATATATATAATTTGGTAGGGTCTTGACGTGTGTTTGTTTGTCTGTTTGTCTGTCAAGGTATACAACTTGACTAAATATGTAGGCAATGTAAATAAATGTAGCTTGCATATGCAGTAGACCTTGGGTAAGGTTTTCAAGGAAGAAGTATTTTTTGTTTTTTGGAATAGAAATTAATACTGTGCGATACGTATTCATAATTATATGATTCCTATCCCTCTATCTGCCTGTTCATATCAATTCATGTATCTCAGTCTGTTCATAACTATCTATCCATTTATCTCCTACGTATCCTTTGTGAAATCTTCCTATATATCTCAGTATATTTCACCTACTTGAATGTGATCTAAGAGGATATGATGTTGATGATTCTGAAATAAGGTATGATATATTGTATATAAACGACTTAATCTTGAACAATCATGGATTGATCTCTGGCAATTAAAAGATGTTTTCTGTCTCATTCTTCGTAATATTTCTATTCATTGGTTCTGAGAAAGATTCCTCTATTTTACTCTTTACTCG
This sequence comes from Thysanoteuthis rhombus, assembly GCA_963457665.1. Classification (NCBI taxonomy): domain Eukaryota; kingdom Metazoa; phylum Mollusca; class Cephalopoda; order Oegopsida; family Thysanoteuthidae; genus Thysanoteuthis; species Thysanoteuthis major. The sequence continues at coordinate 5,646,042 of OY735238.1, read as the reverse complement.
AAATTTTGGAATAAGACACTCCCTGTTCAAGCACCTAGATCCGCCCCTTCTATGGTCAACACCCTCAGTGTAGTGTCAATCGGTGAAAAAGATGACAAGGCTGGCAATGACCAGCTGCCTGGGTGTCCAGTGCCCAGAAATGAGCAAAGTATACAATCCAGAGGTTAAAAATATATATCTGAGTGTCAGTTGTCAGGTAAGGGACTAGAGAGTAACTATTTACAGTGGCCCCTTGATCCCTGGCCTCTACAAGGTTTCAACTTTCAAACCCCCTCACCTTCGGTGAAGACCTGGTCGAATTAGGTAGGGAAGCCCTGTGTGCCCATAACTGGATGCCCATATCAGGTTGCTTGGTTGGATATAATAGTTTGAAATCAGGGTCAGGGACCTATGGGAAAGAGGTGAAAAGGTCACTTTATAAAGGATAGAATTGAATTCTTGGAGTCTTTCGGATTAGATAATGTTTGATCGGGACAGAAATTGAATCACCTTGTGTTTGCCTCGAAGAGAAAATGTCCAAAGTCTCTTTCGAAATCGAGATTCAGGACATACGAGATGGAATTGCTTGCCAGATCAATCCTACACCAGAGTAACTTACGGCTACTGTTATTTTACTACAAAGGATTTAGAAGTGAGGATTAAGCCCCTCTCGTGGCTGCAAACGGATTGCTCTGGATTAACTTACTAATCACTGCTCTAATTAATTCATCTTACTTGCCGATACGGATCTGAGAAACTGTGTGATGGGTATAGGCAGCGGATTAGGATGACCACAAAATGTCCCCTTCGGCCTACCGTATTGCGGTTGAAAATTTAATACATTTCTTTGCGCTTAAGCAGCGAATTGAAATTTATCTTGGAGAACTGTGGGTCATCATCGGTTACAATCGGAGTGGAGATTACGGGTATTAGTGGAACAAAGTGCTCCCGGGATCGAAATAAGAAGATAACTTTGTCTACAATTTCAATGCTTCCTAATTACGACATTGCAGTCTAATGCAGTTCTTCTTAAACTATATCAGTGTCACCCACCCTCGAGTCTTCATCACAAAGTGTCATTCAACCCCTACATTTATGTTGTCAAACTTGGAGTTGACTTTGTTTCCACACTGTAACGAAAGGAGCAAGAACAAGAACAATCTTCACTAAATTTAGGGGAGTATACATTAAGATTCCTCCATTCTGATTTGAAATCACTACTAAATAACGATCGAATTTGAGTTTTTTCTTTCAATCAAGTATGCAAAATTATGTCTTCCAAGTAATACCCTTTTGTTTCACTGCAAACTTTTGGTCAGATTTTTAGAAACTTGGAAATGCAAAAGCTTCCTTGTTTCCTGAACCAACCGCAGAGACTTTCGGTATAAGGATATAACAAGAGATAAGTATGCATAATCACGCCTGGAACCATCCAAGAATTAAAGAAAAACAACATTCGATTGTATATCGGAGCAATAACGGAAGAAACTTTTTATTATGGAAAATTCACCCAAAAGAGCGATACCTTGTGAGGAGACTGAAGGACATTATTTTCCATACATGATTCCGAAATAAATTTAAACCTCGAAACATGATCCAAACTTTTGAATGGACGCAAATAGAAAAAAGAACAAATAAATTGAATGTTTCAATCCTATGCAACCTATTGCCCACTTTCACTAGAACGGAACACTAACGTGATCAACATCTTTGGTAGCATCCTGTGCTTACTGGCTTGCTGAGAGGGCGGTTAACAATTAAAAAGTTTGTGGGCAGTGATCACTAAAAAAAGTCCAAATTTTACAAAAACAAGCATGAACTCTAACAAAGTAGCCGATTCAATTTAAACATTTGAACTTCAGTTTGAGCTCGGCTCAATGAAAGGCGAGAGAAGTGGATCATCCATTGACCACCTCTTTTTTTAATCTTTAAATTGATCACCCCTAATACGTCATGCTGCCAAAATATATTGGCCACACCTATTTACTGACTAACCCAACCTGTTTTCTCTATCATTGTTCTCTAATCTTTGTGATTTTCTTTCTTTTATGGTGGTGGGGGGTATCAGTGTTATTCAATTTTTTGGGTGGAAGGATATTTTTTGTCTTTCTGTCTTTTTAGTTTGTATCTCCTTTACATTCTTCTTGCTTCTAAAACTATTCTCCAACCTTTTCTGTGTTGTTGCAGCCATTCTATTTTTTTTTATCAGCTTCTTCCACTTTTGGTTTATTCTGGCTTCCATAACTTTTAACGTCTTTAATTCCATTATCCCTCAATCGCCAAGGGTGGAGCTGGGGTAACGAAGATTAAAATTGAAGATGAACGTTTCTTTCAGAAACGAAAAAAAAAGATTAAGCTTGGCAAAATATAGAAATGGTGGTCCCGGTTGTAAACTGTAAATTTTCTCGATGCTGAAAACCGCACAAAAATGAGAAATCCATGAGAAAATTGATGAATGAAAAGCAGTACTGAATACATAAATTATTATGTTGGTACTTTGATTGAATCAGATAGTTTTTGTATTTGTTCATCGAATCACCAAATATTAGGTTGGCCTTTGATTCTTATTACCTCCAATGACAATCGAAGAATGATGGAATGTGAGAGATTAAAAGTTAGGGAATCATTTATTCAACTTTCAATTTCACTTTCACCCTCACAATGCAGTCATTTTTCCATGCTTCTTGCAGTCAAATTGTTTTTTGCATATTGGTTCTATTAATATCACTGGTGTAAAGCAAGCCTGAAACTGGTCATTACCTAGATGAGTGACCATACTGTCATACTTGGCCAAAAAGATATGGTGTTCACAAAAACTAAAAACTTTTGACTTGAGGCATAATCTCAAATCAAAATCACGTGTCATTTACCTTCTGCTCTATTATCTAACACGTGCCATATTGACCACTTTTTCTCTTTCTTTCTTCCTTTTTTCTTTCTTACTTTTTTCTTTTTTTCTTTTCATCAATTTTTATGAATAAGGTATTTTCACCCTGTCTATTCGAGTTTTATGTAATATATTCATCTGGTCTGCTTATACACATCAACTTAATCTCTGCAGGTAGGTATCAACAGACTATTATAGATAGATTCGTAGGTGGGTATATAGCTATATAAACAGATATGAACATCGTGGTATGAATAGATAGGTATGAACATACTTGGAAAGATAGATGGTGAGATGTCTTCAGATAGTTATATAGATAGATAGATAGATAGATAGATAGATAGATAGATAGATAGATAGATAGATATGAACATTCTAGGATGGATAGATAGGTACGAACATACTGGGATAGACAGACGGAGAAAAAAAAAAAGAAAATGAAACAACGTCACTGGACACACAGTGTAGCGTAATTAATTTTAAAATCAATTGTAACCCAGGACATCATTCTGTCGATCGGCTATTGTCGTAGATGCTAAAATACAACTAAGAATTAAATAAGCCGCGTAAATCCAATAATCCTGGCTGAATTGTCGAAACGAAACTCATGTGAAGATCGGGACAATCAAAACCAGTGCTCAATCTCAAGTAATCTGTGTTCTGCGTGAATTTTTATCTTCGAATTCAATCTGAGCTTAGCATCTGACTAACAGTGATAAAACTGCTTCCGGTTTTCTTTCGATTATTTTTTTGTTAAAGTTCAACGTTTCTGTGTTTGTTTTTTTTCCTTCGTTTTTCTCTGTTGATTCGGAGAGGTCGATGTATTAACCTGTATGTTTCCTTCTACCATTCAATCCGTCCGTCTGTTCGAATAATATCTCCAAAAGTACTCAATGAACATCGATGATAATTCGTGGAAAACCGGGTCATAGAGTAAAAGAAAAGTTATCAAATTATGACGTGGATCCAGGAATACGTTTCTGTTTTTGATATATTTTTTCACGTCTTTTCATACATTCATTGTCTGTTTACAAAATGTGTTCACAAGTTCTGGATGAATTCTAATGAAATTTTGTGGAAAGATTGACAGCAAGCTGAGGATGAATTGATTGGATTGTGGCACGGATCCATGATTTTTCAGATTGAGTTGATGCAAGTCGTCGGCAGAATTATGCACTCTCTGAGTGCTTTCTTCTTTCAAATAAGTTTCCCTGTTTTCTTCTCTTCGTCTGCGTTTTCTTCACTTGACAGACGTATTGTCATCATCTTTGTATACATTATATTTGACTATTCTGCCTTTTGATGGTCCATGTGTCGACTGCAGCTACTTTTTCTACAAGTACTATTATCATTAGGACTGCTTGGACTATCACGAATATTTTTACTAATACTATTAATTCCCCCAAGACTGATACTACTTTAAATGTGGCTACTTAAACTCCTTCTCCTATCATTATTATTTATATTAGTACTACTACTATAACACTAGGACTAGTACTTCAGCGACGACCAACTAGCTCCAACCACAATTACCGATTATACTTCAAGTAACATTTCTTCTATTACCATTCCAACCACTTTTACTACAATCACTACTACTATTGCTGCTACTAATACTACTGTGACTACAATGACTTCTACGGCACCAACTTGTTCTACTACTACTACTACTACTACTACTACTACTACTACTACTACTACTACTACCGATGTTAAGGTTATAGGGTTCAAATCGATAGCATCTGTCATTAGGGTTTGTATTTCCTTAGTTTGCTTCCCCCCTCTTTCTCTCCGTACATATCATCCCCTTTCTTCAACAATTATTTTTTTGTTTTTCACTGCAAATCGTCCTGTTAAGGGAAGGAGACGAGCATCAAAGAGTTGTAAGGAACTGGCAACAAAAACTGTCACCTGAACTGTCGACATGGGCTTTCCAGTTGTGTTGGATCACTGGCTAACTATTCATGTATCGTGTGTGCAGGTCACACCGAAGGAGCTACAGGACCGGACATTTCAAATGGAGTCTACACCTACGAAAGAATGTTCCGTTCAACCCACCTCTCCGATGAAAAATTTTTATTTTCGCCGCAGATAAGGGGTTAATTTACAATGTATGTTTATGTTAAATCAAATCCCTTAGTTCGAGTCTTACAGCATTTGCATTTGTTTTTTAATCGTAAATCTTTAATGATCACCATCCAACTAAAGGTGAGAGAAGTAATTTGTTCATTGATAACTCGTTTATTCAATGTTGTAATTGATCTACCCCGACACAATACGTTGTCAAAAGACGCCAGTCACCTGAGAGTTTCTACCGAGTGAGTAAGCAGACCTCTTTTATGATTCAATTACGAAGCTTTAGTAATCTCAGCCCCTCTCCCTAAAAAATATACGTGTTCCAACAGTTCGATGCTGCTGGTAAATCTGATATCCATTGCTTTGATCAATTCTTAGAAGACTCCTTTTTTACTTCCCAAATCCATTTATCACCTTCTTGACATGTTTTTATTTTGCTCAGTTGAGGTTTTTTGTGTTTTTTAGTACCCTATATTTAAAAATTTTGTTTCCCATCTTTTCTTTTTGCATGGAAATAGTCCTGTTCAAGAATGAAATCAACGAACATGTATGGTTAAAAAGGATTAACGATTCTATTCAGTCTCTGGAGAGTAGCTTATCATATTTGCTCCGTAGGCATAAGAGTAGTACAGTGAAAAAGAAGTTCACTTTCTTTCTAGGAGGAAGGACTGCGTTCTGTTACTTTTAAAGGTGGGGCAGCGTTCCTCTTCTATATTAGAGAAGGATCTCTTGCTATCTATATACTACTAAAATTCTCCATTCGAACAGATCACAGATAAGAAATATCACTAAGTGTACACATCAAGTATGGCAGTGAAAGGTGTTTGATGTCGGTTAAATTTCAAAGATTGGGTAGACACTTTGTAGTACTATTGCATGAATGATTTTGGTGATTCCTACTGGATCAAATGCTTTTTTTTAAAACAACAAATGATATAGCTAGTGGCACTCTATATTCTGTTGCTTTCTATTTTGATTAGTTTAGTGAATGGAGATGGTCGATGATTGAATAGCTTTTCCTGAAGCAAAATTTTTACCGAGGTTGCTTTCCGTTTTGTGTTTTGGTAATTCGGTTGGTGATCACCTTGACGAAGAGTTTGCAGTTGAATAGGCTTATCGATCTACAGTTGTTAAGTTCTCTCAGATTTCCTTTATAGTATAACAGAATTATGATTGGGGTGTTCAAATCTCCTTGGAATTTACTTCGTTTGAGGCATGCTGGATAGAATGGCTAGTTCCCCTGTGATAACATTCCAAGCTTTTTTGAGTAGGGCGATGGTGATGTTATCATATCCAGGGGCTTTTCCCCGGTACACTTCTTGCGGAGTGGCTTCTGGGGAATCGAATTGAATATTCTCAATTTGTGTTTCCTGTTGATTTTTCTACGTCCTCTGTTTGTTGGAATAGAGGTTTTTTTAAAAAATTCTTGGGCACGTCCAACGATTCAGTCCCTACCTGTTGTCAAATCTCCATTCGCTTCGAGCGCACGTTATTTGCTTTTTTCCTGTACTGAGAGAATTTCCAATCGTTTTGAATCCTCTCCCTTTTCCAAGAATGCTTTCAATGACTGTTGTCTTGTATATTCTTTTGATCAGCTCTGTTGCCTCTATCTATTCTATTGTTGATGGTGGTTGGGTTTTCCTGCTTTTTTCATGAGATTTTCCCTTTTTTCTGAGAATTTGCTTATGTTTTTTGAGCTTTTGGCTTAAACATACTGGTGACTCCAATTAGGGAGGTTGTCATATTGTTGCTGAGCTCGTTGATGGTCTCTTTTGGCCCGGTGAGGAGCTCATACAATGTATATGTCAGAGTACTACGGCATATTCACCGACATCGCAATTCCTTCATCAGGATACGACAATGACTGACCCCTTTCAACTTGAAAAATGAGTGCAGAAAGATGATACCAACTGAACCAAAATCTTCACTGCCTGCGTTGAGATTATCTTCCGAAACCTAGACTTGGAGTTAAAAAGAAACAGAATAGACGGCAATTACATAAGTAACCTCAGATTTGCTGACAACATCATCGTCTTTACTGAGAACCTTTTTTGACCTCCAAATAATGCATGACGAACAAAACGAAGCTTGCAAGAAAGTTATCTTCCACATATTACCTCAGCAAAACACATTTTTTGTACAATGATCATGTTTGGGACAAACATAAAACGATATAAATTGAAATTGCAGAGAAAGTGAACAATTACATCGACCCAGTAAATATCTATGAAGTCCTCAAAATAAGGAAAATTAAAGCAAAAAAATCGCCGAGGTTGGCAAGCTTTCGGCGGAACAATTTCAAGCTCACAGATCCCACAAGTCTCGAAAAAAATGGTATATAACCAACGAATCTGACCGATAGTCACCTATGGAGCTGAAGCATAAATTCCAACCCAAAGATTGACCTTCAAAGTGAAATCCATGCAACGAATACATGAATGAATCATGCTCAACTTCCCATAGAGAGATTTTGAGACAGCACAATATACCAGAGAGAAAACGGAAGTCCATGAGCAGAAAACTCAAATGGCAATGGGCTGGACATGTTGCAAAAATATCGTGGACATCAAGACTCATAACTTGGATCCAAAGAGATCATATGCAGAATTGTGACGAACATGATAGATTCAGAAAATACTGGGTCTGCAATGCCAATGATAGAGATCTGGCGAATCTTGAAAAAGTCTATGTCCAACAACAGGCACTGAAAGGTTGATAATGATGAAATATAAAAATTTCCTCGAAAGGGGGATGGGCGTTTCCAGCATTTCTTTCCAGAATAGCCAACCCTGTGTTACCCTACTCTTGTAATATGCTTGAGATCATGAAAAGAGCCTCCTGTATCGACCCCCTTAATTCTACTAACGAGAAGAACAATCACTGCACAAACCCTCAATATGCCAAGTCAAATTTCCCTTCATATACATCGAAATCCTTTCACTGGCCTGGCAACAACTGGAAAGGAATCTATAAAGTTATTTGAAAAAATAGAAAATATCCTATGAATCAGTGACTCCCATCAAAACTGATAACATTGTTTTTTTCAATTACCCTCCGAATTTGTTTAGTTTGTCCCACCGTCTTTTTTTCTGCGAGCCACCGTTTCGCATATTATCTTAGGTGATCCACGTTGAGTCATGATATCCAGCGGTTTTCTTACAATGTCGCAATATTTAAGCCGTTTTTTTAATGGATTCTTTGGTATCTCTGACCACTGACTGAAGCCTCGAGGATTAACATTTCAACATATAATTTTTACTATATCTAAAGAATTTTTTTGATACTACCACAGTATCCGTTTTTAAGTTGAGGTTAATTTACAATGTTAGTTCATGCTATATTCGTTCCTCAGTTCACGTTTTTTACATGAAGATTCGTTTTTACATTTATCATTGACCAACATATTGCAATAGAAGTAGTATATCAACTGATGAATAAGTTTTCGAAATCTTTTAATTGATGACCCCTAACAGAGCATACTGCCAAATGATATTGTCCACTTGATGGTGTCTATTTGAATGAGTTATCAGACTTGTTTTTTTTTTCATTGAACGACATCCTCCACAGAACTTCCTTCCGTTCGTTGACACCGGATGCTCTTCTCCGACCTTCAGATTATTTGTGACATTTAAATGAATTAGGAGTTTGGGCTTTTCAAAATTTAATTCATTTGTTTTTTGTTTTTGTTTTTTTCTAATTATTTTTAATTCCTTGTTGATTCGTTAAACCAATAAAATGAACGATTATCTTCCCTTGTTTTTTCTTTTAGGTCTTGACTTGAAGAACAGCTTGAAACCGTTGTTGGGCTTTTCTATGAGCTAAAGTAAAAAAAAAAATAGATGAAACTGTTTTGTGAATTGAATGAAAAAAAGTAAAAAATCACCAATTGTACAAGAAGTAACTCCAAACAGAAGTTACTCCCGCTGATTTAGCATTTAAATATCATATTAGGAATTAAAGAGTTAAATCTCTCAGTCACTGGGGAATGTACAATCTCTACGTCTTTTGTATTTGCCTCATGATTGTGTATAATTTCTTTCTCTGGTTCCAATCATTTTTCCTCCTTCTCCATCATTCTTTCTCCTTCTCTCACAATGTTTCTTCCCGTCATTTTTCTCCATCTTTTTCTTACCTTCATTTTTTCCCTTTTTTGCTATTTTCCTATTTTTCTTCCACGTATTGTCTTTCTTTCATTCTTTCGTTCTGTCTTGCATTCTCATTTTTTCTTTCATTTTTCTTCCCTCCCTTCCAATCTCACTTTCTCTCTTTATTCTTTTATCTCTCCTTAATTTTTTCTTTTTCATTCACTTTATTTTCCTTTCTTTCTCGTTTGTGTTCTCCTTTTTCCTTCCATTTTTCCTTTCTTTCTTACATTCTTTCTTTTATTCTCATTTTTGTTTCATTCTTTCTCTCTTTTTCTCTTTTTCTTCCAATCTTTCTTTCCTTCTTTATCTATTTATTTATTTATCTCTCGTTATCTTCGATCTACTTTTTTTCCCTTTTGTATTGTCTTTCTTTCTTTCACCCTTTTTTTCATTTTTTCCTCTCATTCTCATTTAAATAATTTTTCCTTTCTATTTTGTGCTCCAGTTCTTCATTTTAACTCTTACCAAATTCACTTTTTTTTTCTTCTTTTCTCAAGGGAAATAAAAAGTATAAAGGGAAACGTGAGAGAAGAAAAGGAAGAGAAAAAGAAGGAAAGAAATAAATGATGGGAGGAAGGGAAAATGGGATAGAAAGAATTTAAAAAAAGAAAGGAAAAAGAGTAGGGTTAAAGAAAGAAGAAAAAGATAAAGTAAGAGAGAAAAGGAAGAAAACGGAGCTGAGGAAAAGAAAAAGACCGAGAAAAAAAAAAAAGAAAGAAGGAACGAAGGAAAAACAAAGAATAGAAGGGGGGGGGGAAGGAAAATAAAGACAGGAGAAAGAAAGGAAAAAAAGAAGCAAAAACGGGAAGAGGAAATAAAAAAGGTAGAAAAGAAAAAGAAAAAGGTAGAAAATAAGGAAAAACAATCACTGGAAGAAAACAGAAAAACAAGGAAGAAAGAAAAAACCAAAGGAAAATTTATGGAATGAAGGGAGAAAGGAAAAAAAAAGCAACAAGAAAACAATGAGGAAAGAAAGAAAGGAAACGAAAGAATGAAAGAAAGGGATTATGGGCTAACGAAAGACAGACAAAGGAAAATGTATGAGATGATACAAGTGGAAAGATAGAAATGAATTAAAAAAAGAAATGAATGAAATTTGCAGTCAATAATTGAAACCCAGTAGCGGTAAATTTGAAGTCATATGAAAAATTCCATTGGAGAATATATATGGTCAGAATAATTTCTATTCATGACATCACTGGTGTTTTCAACTGGAAAGCATTTGAAATAGATTAAAAAATTTAGTTTTTCCAAAATCTAAATGTTGTTGATGGAGTATACCCGTCAAAGTAAGGTTAAAAGGAGGCCAGAAACACTTTTTTTCCGAAATTGGAAAGGAACAAACATCTTTAGAAGGGTTTCAGTGAAATACTATTAAAAACTTTTCAAATATATAGACAAAACTATATGACCAGGAGTGTAGGAACACACAAGCAAACAAACGGGCGTGCATATAAAAAGGATCAAACGCTTAGCCACCTTTGATGTCTATGGTGGTTCAATAGAGGACGAAGAATAAAAATCGCAAAAGGCCATGTAGGGAAAGGCCCAATGGTTAAGCATTTGTTTTGCAACACGTTATTGATTTGACAAGTACTTTCTGACTGAAAAGCTCTCCGGCGACTTGTCTTCAGGTGATGCAGATCGAGTCAGTAGGGAATATGCAGCTTTTAGGGGTCCAGCTGGTGGTTGGTAAAACACTTCTCCCCTTCATGATTTGGTCTTTTCCTCCTTCCTCTCCTTCTATACTTCATCACTCTCCTTAATTCTTTCTCTCCTTTCCCACTCGTCTTCTCAATTCATTCCCTCCTTCTTTCCTTCCTTCTTTTCCTTCATCTGTTTCCTCCTCCCCTTCATTTTTTCGTTCTTTCCTCTCTTCTTCTCTCCCTACTTCTCTTACCCTTTCTTTCCCCACCCCACTCAACCCCTACCTTCCTTGCTCCATCCATTCTTTCCTCCTCAACTAATCTTGTTTCCGACTCATCTACTTCTCCTGAGCCAGCTTGACTCCCCCCTCCTCCCTTTTTGGTTCCTTCCTTTTTTCCTCCTCTTTTCAAAGTCTCCTTCAATTCCTGCCTCCTCTCTTAATTTCCCTCTTTACTGTCTTCCACCCATTCTCCCTCCATCCCATATTTCCCTTGTTTCTCCCTCTCTCTTTCTTTCCCTGCTTCATCTATTCTTTCTTTCCTTCCTTCCTCTCTTTCTTTAACCCATCTGCCATCCCTTCTTTCCTTCCTTTTCTCTTTCATTCTTTCTTTCTTTCCTTCTTACCTTCCTCCTTTCCTCCCCCTATTCCACCTTTTCTTTCTTCTTTCTTTCCAACTCTATTCCTATCATTTGCTCACTTCGTTTCTCAATAATTCACTCCCTCTTGTTGTGGGTTCTATCTTCGTCTTCTTCAGCTTCGCGACACTCCCACAGAAATAACTTATACTTTCTTATTAAATCGACTTTTGAAATCATAAAATACGCGCTGAAAAAAACTCAGTTCGCAATTTTATAGCCACTTTGGTACGTGAATAATAATATAAATGACTTTGAAATATCTATGGCTAGAATCTTTAGCATTGAAAATAGATTAAAAAGAACCCTGCTAAATGTTGGATATTTGCGCTGCTGGAACACGAAACGAGCTAGATTTGGCGTAAAAAAGTGCACAATTGGCAACAACAAGTCCAATGCCACTACCTGCAATTTGCTACCCGCACCTCCAAAGTTCCCGGGTGGATGCTGGTTTTTCTCATACTTTGAACGGTTATCATTATCCACTAGTTAACCCCCGTGTGATTTATTAGTTCTGATTGGTAGGAGATATTTTTCATCGGTTAAACTGTTACCATTAAGTAGATGAGCCCATCATTAAAGGCAGGTATATAGAAAAACTTACTGTTCATTATGTAAGTTGCAGTATTTTTGTACTCTTTTTTCTCCTACTCTTGAAAGTTTTAGCTTCCACTCTCGAAAGTCTCGTTTTGCGAACCTTGTTATGTCACAAGTAAAACTTGCAATGATAGCTGCTCGTCTTTGAATGTCAAAAACCTTTTTATTTCAGACCGAGGCTCAGAGCATTCATAAGAAAAGAGGGAAGAGACGACTGGCTGAGAAAGAGATTTTTTCTCTACGTCGGACAACATCATATTAATTCTTCTTTCAATCAACTTTCTAAAAAGAAAAAAAGGACAGGGAAGAAAAAAGAAAAGAAGAAGGGAAGAAAAAGAAAATAAACTACACTGTTTATATCTAATGTATTCTCGTCTTATACACACACACACACACATATATATATATATATATATATATAATTATTGTGTCATCCGCAGACAGCTGTTTCAATGCATTATATCTCTTCAGTGTGGCTATAGACTTTCCATTTTCCCATCCAGTACTGTGAGACAGAATTGAAACCTTCAGTTCGGACCCGTAGGTCGATATCCTACCTCTGGACTACGGAACAGGACGGGTAATAAGGCCGAATTTAAGCATTATATTTAAATTACACAGGAATCCCTCATCCACCAGAGTGCTCAATTCCTATGGAAGAGCATTGCATATATATATATATATATATATATATATATATATATATATATATATATATATATGATACAAATCAGGGATTCAATGTAATGTAAAATAATTCAATATAATACAATATCCGGTGTATAATGGGTTTATTCCAGTAAGTGCTCGATACATTCAACTATGGACATCAAGTTGGTTTTGAGTTTAGCTATATATATATATATATATATATATATATCCCTTAATCATCTTTCAGACGATATTTATTTGTTTTATCTTTGATGGAATGATTAGTTTTTGTTTTGGGTGATTTAACGGGGATTATATTGATAAAAACAAAACATTGGGAACGAATTGTTTCAGAACAGAAACAAATTTTGACAAATGCCGTCAAAATTTGTATAAACAACAAAGCAGGTTTTGAACAGTCTGTTCTACCTTTCGTTTCTGAAATGCTTGACAGCCAGACAACAAGAGAGACGAGGAAATGTCGTCTTCTATTGTCTTCTCTTTCTCTCTTTCCTTGCTTTTTGATTATCTTTTTTTATATGTAGAGGCCTTATGATGGCTACAAATTCAGTTTTCCTCTCTTGGGCTCCACACAACTACTCACCGATAACTAAAACAGAGAATTTGGCCAAGAGATTTGTCCTTAAATTAGAATGCAAGCAATAACACATCATGATTAGCATCACATGGAAGGATCACAAGACAGCACATTATATTAGAGAACAAACAGGATCTAAAGATATAATAAAATTCATTTAGAAACTCAAATTGCTATAGAAATCCTAAGTTGCAAAAACGTCAAAGGACGGCTGGACATCACGACTTAGAACATGGAACCCTACAAATCATATGTAGACCTGTAGACGTTGAAAAATGAGATAGCGTAACGATTAAGACAAGATTAAAGAATATTGTCACCGTGACATTGGATGTTAAAGGTCTGCTGCTTCTGCTGCTGTTGCGTCAACTGTTGCTGCTGCTGCTAATGATGATAAAGGGATTTTCAATGTCTGTCTTTAATAGATATCAAATCTGCCTAAAATAATGGTGTGCATACTTGTGTCATGTATCTGCAGGACCCCTGAGAAATTGATGAAACCAGTAGACGGCACCGGGAACCGGAAGACCAAACAAAGGGGACTGAACAAGTTAAAGGGAACCAGAATTAAAGTCTGGGTTAGATATGATGTGTCCATTATTAAAATGGGTTGTTCCTATTGTTTACCGGCGAGTGAATATAAGTATGGCGTGTTAAAAAGGTTACATCAAATTGAAATAGAAGGGCTACATGATGAGTGCATTTATGTAATGTGTGTGTGTGTGTGTGTGTGTGTGTGTGTGTGTGTGTGTGTGTGTGTGCAGGGGTCAAGACTAAAACAGGTTTGCACTGCGTAATAAAATTCCTCTCCCTAGCCTTTTGTCTCAGTATATAGAGCTCATATTGGTCACAAATTTACGTAAAATTGTAATTCAGATACGGAAATCTTTCAGGGTACGTTAGCTCTACAAAGATAGAAGCCAACTTGATGGGTCGGTGATTTTCAAGCTCACTGATTTCAACCTCAACTAGCAAGGCACTAGGATGGTCGAGACAGACTATCGATATCCAAGGACAGATTTCATCATATAAGAGAAAATGAATGATAGCAATGTCTTCATAAGTTAAATAAACTTGATAATCAATTAATTTTAATACCAACATTGTATGATATTGGTTTTCAGTATATTTCTAAAGTTTTGTACGTATTTGTTATTTCTAATCTTTGAACTGTAACATGGTAAGCACCTCTGTCTCATACACAGAAGGTTTGATTCCTGATATGAGCAAAGAGTGTGAAAAACTCTTTATTCGGACAAATAATAGGCATCTAATTGAGTACATTCTAAGGAATCCCTTCAGTGAAATTTCATTCTGCAAATGGAATGACCGTGAAAAAGGTATGAACATCTAGTCCAGACCTGAATGGAGGCTTGCAAGGATCTCTGAGCAGACACATGGAATAGAAACCGGGATTTCGTCACCAGGAGTCATACTCCATTGGGGGTTGTGTCTCAAGAGACGTCAGGCTTTACCTATAATAATTGAAGTACCAGTGATGGTATATATTTAAATGTTAATTTGTATCTATACTGGAACTTTGTCTCAATAGACATTGTTTGAGGGAGATTCGACCTCTATCAAAACTTCTGTGGTGCGCCTACAAATGCCTCGCGACGTACAGTTTGAAAACAGCTTCGATAGGCAGACAGATCAAATGATTAGATCGACCTAGAGATCGGGGATTGAGTCAAACAAATAGATGGGATGATAGCTAGTTATATAAATATAGGTAGGGAATAATTTTTCCCTATTTTTTCTGTTCGAATTATCTTTGTCTTTCCTTTTATTCACTATTTTATTCTTTTACAGTCTCCCTTACGTTTTAAAATGCATTTACTCAGTTCCGTGGCTCAACCACTCTTCTTCCTGCGGAAGTCTATAAGTTTCTTTCCTTTTCAAATTTCTTTCTTCGTTTTTTTTATTTCTTTCCATCCCTTTTCATTCTTTTATTCACTGCCCCGGTATCAATTCGGTTCTCTTTCTCGTACGAAACTGTTTTGCCTTCTTTTGATTTCTGTACCTGGCAGTATTCTTTCTTCCTTCCTGAATTTCTTTCATTCTCTCTTTATTCTCCCCTTCCCATCACCCTTTCTATCTTAATTTCTTTCTTTTTATTTTTTCAACCTTGCTTCCTAAAGATTTTTCTTGCTACATTTTTCTTTCCTGTTTCTTCCATTTTTTCTTTTTTCTCCATTCTTTGCATCTTTGCTTCTGTTTCTTCATTTTTTCCTTCTTTTTTCCATTTGTTTTTTGTTTACCTACTCTTCTGTTTCTCTTTTTTCTTTCTAACTCTTTCTTCTTTTCTTTCTTTACTTTTGTCATCTTTAGTTTCCTAATCCTTTTTTATCTTTACTTTCTTTACACTTCTTCTCTCTTTTTCTTTACGTCTCTCTATCTTTCTTTTTCTCCCTTTCTATGTTTTTCTTCTTTTCTGTTTCTTTATCTCTTCGAAACCCTCTCTCCTTTCCTCCCCATTTTTGCTTCTTCTTGTTTTTAACTCTTTTTTTCCCTTCTCTTTATTTGCTTCTCATCTCTTCTGTTACTTTCGTTTTCATTCCTTTCTTTCCATTTTCGCTTTTCTTCTTTCCCGTTTTTTTTATTTCAATCTATCATTCTTTCTTGACTTTTCTATGTATGTATGTATGTATGTATGTATGTATGTATGTATCTATCTATCTATCTATCTATGTTTCTACCCTTCTATCTATCTCACTGTGTATGTATGTATGTATCTATCTATCTATCTATTTATCTATCTATCTATCTTTCTTCATTTATTGTTCTTTCTTTCCATTTTTCTTTCTTTCCATTTTTCTTTCTTTCCATTTTCCTTTCTTTCCATTTTTCTTTCTTTCCACCGTTCAGCATCAAAACCATTCATGTGTATTGGTTTTTATTATTATGGTTCTAATAGTTAGTTTCATAACAACATTACCATTATTCCAAGACATTCTAATTTCACGGAGATATACATTTCGAGGTAATAAAGTAGTGAAATGGATCTCAGGAAATGATATTGATTCGAGGGAGAAGCAAGTATGTCTTTCTTACCTTCTTACCTCCCATCCTTCCTGCCTTTCTTCCTCACTCACATTACCATCCCTCCTCCCTTTGTTCATTCTTTCTCTCCTTATTTATTCCCTCCCTTTTGCATACACCCTCCCATCCTTAATCCAAAGTAAGTCTCTTTCTTCTTCAGTCTCTTTCTCTCACCCTTCCTCCCCCTTCTCTCATTCGATCAATTTTCCTTCCATACCCTCAAACCTCCTCTCCCTCTCCCCATCCCTTCTTCTTTCCTGCCATTGGAATAATTTATCTACCCCTTCTTCCTTGCCCCCCTTTTGAGTCTTATCTCTCTTTTATCCTTCTTCCTTCCTTTGTGAAGTGGGTTTTCTCTTACTCTTCACCTTCATAATTTTCGTACTTGCTTTTTCCCCTCCCTCACAATCCTCTCCCTTCGTCTCTACTTTGTTTCTCCTTTCATCACTCACTTCCTTCTTTCCTCCTTTTCCCTCTCCCTTTGTCATTTCCCCTTTCCTTCTTTCTTTTTCCCTCCCCTTCATCCCTCCTTTCTTTCCATTTCCCCATTGTTCTTTTGTCCTCTCTTCTTTTCTTCCTTCCTTACCTTCCTACTGTCCTCCCTTTCCCTTCCTTCCTCTTTCCCGCCATATCTTCCTCTCAAGTAAGTCTTTTTCTTATAGACAGATTAGATCATAGGATTAGAGCTGATAGCGACGCTGACTTCTTGTAGGAACCTTGGAATCTTCCAAGCCTTGTATTTATTTTAATGGACTCAGAAAGTTGCTGAGTTTCAAAAGATAAAAACTTGACAAATCTTTCCGTATAATCTATCCATCTGTCTTTTTTATCCGCCATGTTTTGCGAAACCATCCAGAGCCGAACCAATTTTTTCACGCATCCTCAAATGTTTTTTAGGAAAAAGGGTTTTGGGTTTGGGCTCGAATTTTTGTAGGGTCTGCGTTCGTGCTCACCCTGATAATAATCACGCGATTCTGTTTATCTGCATGTGCCCTTTAATTAATTGGAACAGTGATTTATAGCGAGCCAGCTCTAAAATTGATTTGAAATTTAATAAGGATATTGGGTTCACACACATCCACGTACAGATCTGATTTCTTTCTCCCCTTTTTCTTTCAATCTACCTATCCATTTATTTCCTCCATTAAGTCTGATCCCGTTTAGCTATCCATCATCATCATCATCATCATCAGTTTTTTCATTATCGTTGGTTCGACATACGATTTCTGAAGATTCGTCAAACCTCTCTATCATTGGCGTCGTGGAGCCCATATTTCCTGAACTTGTCAAGTTTTTCTCACCATCTCATATTCTGCCGGTGTGGATCTGCATTTAATATCTGGGATCCGTGTGGTGAGTTGTAATATCCATTAGTTGTCTGCCATTCTTGCAACATGACCAGCCCATTGCCATTTGAGTTTTTCTAATGAATTCTTTGATGTCTTGGGCTCCTGTTTCCCCCTAATATACTGCGATGTCTAGTGGTCCCTTCATATAGTTGAGCATAGTTCATCACTTCCACGTTTCATAGCTCTCTGTTTGCTTGTCAGTCTCTTGATTAGGTTTCATGTTTCAGCTGCATTGGTGGCCATCGAGATGATGCATGCAACCTTTTCATTTTCTTGAATGTTGAGCTTTCTCTACCGGAGGATAGCAATCCTACAGTGATTCTTCTCTTGATTTCTTCTTTTTGTGGCCTTTAAATATTTCAAGTGGTGCATTGTTAAAAGGGATATTAATCATCTAATTCAACTGAAGGTAATAAAAAGACACTTTTCAGCTTCTTATACTGCATAATGATTTGGATCCGCGAACAGAGATCTGGCAGGATTTTTTGCAAGTTTTTAGGTCATAAGGTTCCGGGGCTTCTTCATGAATACTTGAAATTGTTTTGTCGGAGATAATTTCGAGAACACAAAAATGATTTTTCTTGTCATTTCATTTCATTCAAACATTGTTTATTTTTTCAACAAAACATGAAAGAAAGATCTTTTTTATAGACCTGTTACTTAAGCAACATATATGGCTGTATCGATCATTAGGGGATTAGTTTGTCATAATGATCAAGCAGTAAATTGATCCCCCACTTTATGTCCAGGCCCGTACCATGTCATTCACTTGGGAAGTGCAACACATGCACACACACATACATATTGCATCGTGTTATTTTGAACCTTAATTCGGAAAATCCCTGTTTTCACATGTTGAATATATCATTTGGCTTTGACAGCGTAAATAGAATGAACAGTATATATATATATATATATATATATATATATATATATATATATATATATATATATATGTATGTATAATTTTATCATATGAGTTGCACAGTCCAACTTGGCATTTCATTTATGTATGTGTTATGCAGATGTTGAATATTCAAACATTTACTCCTTACAATGTTTAGAAAATAATTTCGAAACGTCCAAATAAAATAAGATATTTCTTTATAAACTCTATTGTATCATTGTTACTCACACTCGATAATTTATTTTGAAAATGTTGAGTATTATTTGTTCCAAACAAAAAAATATATATATATATATACATATAGATGCAATGCTCTTCCAACTTTGGAATAGAGGACTCTGATGGCTGGGGAATCCATACGTTAGTAAATATATCACTTAAATTCAACCTTACAGACCGTCCAGTTTTGCGTAGGGCAGAGGTAGGTTGCCAGCCTCTGGGTCTGAAGCGAAGGTTTCGATCCTACCCCGTGGTGCTGAATGGGATGATGGATAGGGTATAGCCACACTGAGGAGTTGTGATACAACAAAACGGCTGCCTGTGGATGACACAATGATATAATTATATATATATATATATATATATATATATATAATTCGGCACCATATTATCTTCAATACATCTTTCAATAAAATGACGGACAAGGAGCATCTTTTAAAAATTTTTCTTATTAATTTTCTATTGTTATCGTACAAGTAAACAGGTGTCTGGCTTCAATGTATATAAATGTTTTCGAAAGAATACAATGTTTTCGTCAGCATCTTCTGCCATTGTCATTGCCGTAACCGACGATTGTAAATTGTAAAGCAACATAAAAGAAGATAGTATTCCTCCATGATATTGAACAGTAATACCACACTTTATCCTTTGTAAATTACACGTAGACAACGATTCTTTTTAGTTGTTTTTGAAACAAATTCGTGTGAGACTTGATCAAAAGTTCGGGATCTAGCAACTTCAGCAATACCTTTGACCACTGTCATAATTTTCTTCAATTTTTAGAAATTTTGAAATAAGTGTCAGCCTTTTATGTAACACAATAGAATGTTAACGGGAAAGGGGCAAAGTAAAATTCATTAGCTTCTCTTCTGACGTCTACTTATTAAAGGGAAATGAACAGATTCCTGCGTTAGGATCCCAGTCAAGCCCAAGGCACTTGACCCCAGCTGACATTTAAAGGAGTTACCGTCTATTATGACTTGGGCGCGATGGGAGTCTTGGTCCGTATGAAACGAAGTATGGATTTTCTCTCGTGAGAAAGTTATGAACCGGAACAGTATATCACATGACATCGCCAAAGCAATAGAAACGTGCATTTTCCTTGGAGTAATTTAAAAAATAATCTGGATATGTCAGGCGTGGTTTCGCCCCTGAGTAAGTAAGGAGACCTCTCCGTTTGCGGCTTTCTTACAACTCAGCGGTTGAAGCCAAGATGGCACGAAATTGAGACGTTTGCCTCCTTTCTTCCCTCTGTCTGTCCTCAAAATCAAATAGCCATGACTAATGATCCTAGAAATATAAGTCTTAGCCCCTTACCTCTCTCATCATCTTTTTTGTTGTTTAAAAATGCTGCGGCTCCAGGATTAAACACCTTGGAATCAACGTCCGCCGATGGCTTTTGATTCGTTATTACATATGTATATCTGTTTCAACTCTAATGTGCCTGTGATTGATAGTGGTATGTTTGTTCGTTAAGATGATGTGTAAGCGGAATTCTTCACAAGGCAGAATGTATGTATTGTCTATTTTTCCTCTTTGGATCGCATGCTTGAGCGATCTCAGCTCTCCATATCAAATGATCCCTTGCCGTGTCAATACTGTATCGCGCACTTCGTAATTTGGTTCTTTCAGATTTTTAGAAACTGTCAACCAAAACTGTGTCCATCGACATCGTCAACAATAGTTTTTCAATAGTCCTGGCTGGCTGGCTGGCTGGCTGGCTATCTATCTAGGTGCCTCACGTGCAAGTCGAACCAATGGAGCTAGACTGCTGAATATATAAACATCTAATCTTTATTATATCAGGAAAAAACGTTTTTTCACCCCCTCCCAGTTTTCAGTGTTTGTTCAATTTACTATGCTATTTCATGCTAAATCGTTCCCTTAGTTTGTGTTCAACAATATTCAAGTTTGTTTTTTTGAAAATTCAAACTTTCTCCGGAGATCACCATCTAACAGAGCGTCAAAGAAAATATTTGATATAGTGATAATCAATTTATTCGTTTTTTAAAAAATTAATCACCCCCAACACAACATGCTTAGAGGAAATTGGTCATGTAACGGTTTCTATTGAGTGACTGACCAGATTTTCCCTTTTATCTCGTTCTCTGTTTTCCTCCAATATGCTTTTCAAGCGTACAGTCATGTAATGTGGAGCAAGGAATCTCTCTACTTCTGATGATATGGCCCCAGAATTAAAGCTTTCTCTCATTTAATTTTCTCAATAATGTCTTTATTTGTGTGGACACGTTGAAGTACCATCTCATTTGTTATTTTATCTCTTTATGATATTTCCATCATTCTTCTCTGGAACAATATTTCTATCGTTTTTTTGAGTTTCTGAAGAGTTCTGCTATTAATCCATGTATCGAGTTCGTATTATTCTAGATAGAGCAGGTGTTGTGAAGCCAAAGCTTTGTTGTCAAAGAAATGTGTCTGTTGATAAAATTATTTGATTTTTAGATGTTTCATTTGGTAATTGCATCCTTTTTCTTTTTCTTTTCATTCTATTAAACGATTGTGGCTACCAAAGATAGTGAAGTGTTTTACTCTTCCATAAATGCATGTGTTCAAGCACTCCTGGCCATACTGTTTTTTCTACAGAGCTGAAAATTGGCATCAATACCTGACTAGACCTCTTCTACATTAAAAAAGAATATTTCTTATGATATTTTCATTGATCGCGCCGTTTTCCTAAATTTTTTGATGATCAACACGACACGGCTGCCAAAAGACATTTGTTGTACATTGTTTTTTATTTGTGACTCAACGGATTTGTTTTCTCCATGTCTTCAGATATCCACTATTCTCAACATTCAAAAGAATTTTGCCGCTATAGTCTTTCTTTTCAGCAGGATTGAACAGTATCATTGGTAGAATTTTAATAGTCTAAGCCCAGTTGGTAAAAATGGCTTTCATTTTTGGATTTTGGATTTTGCAATAGCAACTGAAATTCATTCGACTGACTATGTCTCCAAGATCGTGAACAAAGATTCCCTCAATTTTTAAGTTTTGTGTTGCTAGATGACTTACTGGCAGGCTATGAATCACACGTACGGGCCATTCTAATGGAAGTGGATGGCCAAAGATCCAAACATTTAATCCTAAATTGGCCCCTTATTTCTGCTCTGCAACGTTCTTCTGCATCATTAAATGCTTTCTATGTCGAAGTTCCCGAACTGAAAAAAGACCTTATTCACTTTTTGATTTCTTGAGTTTTTAATAAGAACTTCAATAATCTGATGCCTTTTCCTTACAATGAATGCAGTAATGTATACGATTGAGCAAAGCAAAAGCTGGCAAGAGTATATATATATATATATATATATATATATATATATATATATATATATATATATATATATATAACAAGCCTAGCTTTTGCCTGATAGAACTCCACTTTCACTTTTATTTCGACTAGAGATTATTAATGCAACTTTTTTGGTGAATATATGATTAATAAATTTGTACTTATGTGAGACCTGTCAATAATCCCAAGTAAGTGGAAGACCTCCCATATTGATCATTTGATCGTAATTTCAAGTCATGGTAAGGGAATGTTAATTTTATGTATCTGTTTAGTTTAAGATGATGGGACAGGCATTTAGTTGAGGATTGTTTTTGTTTTCAACCTTTGAAAGACATAGTCAACACCAACTTCCAATTTGTGCCGGCTTTTCACAATAATCTGGCGTGCTGGTGTACCTGAAAAGAATAACCATGACTCTGATTACAACTTATCAACGATTCACCTTTTAACAGGTATTCAAATAGCTATTAACAAATATCAATGCTTAGATGCAACGATACAATGAAAAGATATTCAATGAGTATCAAACTGACTACACTAACGATAATCAACAACAGTGGTCCCCAATCATAAATTCATTCCCTGCATATATTGATAGAATTACTAGTTCTCCCTCCAAGTTGCAACCAGGAGTAATTTCAATAATTATTTTAATTATGCGCATAATTACACAGCTGTATAATAAGAATTAGCTTAATTTTATAATTGTTAAGTTGATGGTGTGTGTGTACGAATAATTTGGAGTTCATTATTTCGTTCATTAAAATTGGAAATTCATTGAAAGTTTATGAAACCAATTAAACACAATTACAAACAGCTAACACTATAACTAAAAACTATTTACAAAGGGTTAAATGAACATCACTGAGAGGGAAAATTAGGACCTTTGATTTCACAGTTGTACTCCATCCCGCATACTTCATAACCTTATCTCCATTTTTGGACTGCCTAAATTCCCCCCTCTGGAAGTGTGAGAATTTCCCCCTTTGGGAGGGGAGAATTCCCACGATTAGGAACCATTAGCTTAACTCGCAGTTGATTTTCTTTGGTCAGTCAGATAAGTAAACTTTCACTCGATCTATCACATGGAGTAGAAGTCAGGTTTCTGCTACAACTGATTAAACCCTTATATCTTAAAACATCGTTGGGGTACCACTATTTTACAGCTAAACTGAAAAATAGACATCAATTATGTGAGGATCAGTACCACTGATTTCCCCCAGTAAAGACCAGTACCACACAATGGCAACGGGCTGGCCATATCAAACAACGGCGGAAAATCACGACTCATACTGTAGATTCCCAGAGATAAATGCAAACATGTGGTTGGGAAAGTATGAAATGTAATAACGAACTTAATAAGTTCAGAAAATATTGGCTCTGCAATCCAAATGATAGAGACGTGGTGAATCTTGGGTAATCTTGACACTCAGAGTCAGGTGATGCTGAAAGTGTGTTATCACTGACTCGGACTACGTTGATATTGAAATCACCAGGGTAAGAACTGAAGGTGACGATAAAAAAAGAGAAAACGTTTTATGAACATTTATAAATCTTTCTAGAACGCTATTGGGTCTACACCTGTTTTAATTGGGTGTCTTTGTGGGACTGCTGGAGAGTCTACCAGATATTTCTTTGAATGTCGTAATAAGCTATCAACGAGGCGAAGATTAGCCTTAGCCAATTAAACCAAGTTGAGATTTGAGCCGACTATTTTGACCAAGTAAAAATCATGATCAGCGGTGCTAATCTTTATTTGATCGTTCCTCTAGCAAAGGGCTGAAACTGTGCAGCCTCCAGTGTTGAACAAAACCACTCCGCTAGCAAATAATTTTCGAGACAAAAATGCTGACCATAACTCTGAGGTAAGCGCCTTGGGAATTTCTTTTCTTTGCAAGCAGCTGGTAAAAAGGTGAAGCAGGGTAGGTTAGGGTGGATAAGGAAAGGGTTGGTGGTGGTTTCTTCGGCCGAAGCAACTCCATTTTGTTTTTGTTTTTTTATGCGCGCGAAAGCATTACGCTGCTTTTTGGTTGGGGAAAAAGATGTTGTTGTGAGCATGCGCAGATCTATATTGAGATGATGGCTGCTGATGCAAGAACCGTCAAAAAGGTTTTGTCCATTCCTGATACAAAACCCTGGAATTTCGCTGAGACTTTTACAGACATGGCAGGAATATTTCAGAAACTGTCAAAAAGCCTGGTGCCCTCTAGGCAAATATGGATCGTCCGTCCATAGGAAACGGTCACTGAAGTAACAATTCCACCTTGGCTTTTTCGCTATATATTTTTTTGTTCTTGGCTATTTTGTTATTCATTTATTTTCTCCATTTTCTTTATTGCTGCTTTCGATATTTTCAAGTTGCTCCCTTTTCATCTTCTTTCTTCTCTTTAAGAAACAGTCAACTGACACTGTCAATATCGACATGACCAATATCAAAATAGGTTTTCTTCAGTTTTTAAGTTAGTCTCGCTGTCGGGCTATGTATGTATCACGTGTACAGGCCACACCAATGGAACAACGGGACTGAAATTTGATTTAGATATCCACACCACGTTATGTCTACAGAGATGTTTTTTTGTTGTTTTTCAAATTCACTTTAGTCGAAATGTAAATTTATGCTAAACTGGCCGCTAGTTTTTGTCTGGCATTTCCAAGCATTTTTAAAAAATTCGGACTTCTTCTTCCAACAAATAATGAGAGGAGTGGATCCTCCTTTGTTCACCCTTTCACCATTTTTATTGATCAGCCCAAGTTCGAGTTTCGGTTGGGGTTGCTTCACTTTTCACAAATACCCCTAGAAAAGACATGAATCTAGTCCCCAGCTATGTTTAAATCACAGTAAACCTGCAGCAGTTGGATCCAATAAACGTACAATTGCTAAAAAGAAACAATGAATATATATATATAAACAGAGAGCACCTACCTCTTGTCAACACAATTTTTAAGAGATGTACTCCTGCATATATCCATTCTTGGAGATATCAGACTTGAAATCATAACGATACTACGAGGTGTGGATATATGACTACGAAATAGGGGAGTTAATTGAGCATAAATCCACCCCCAAATCACTTCTTCCGTATCCCAATATCCACCACACAATTTAATCGAAATTCATTGAAGATTTCAGGAATTACCGTATGGGCATGCACATTATGAAAAATTTAAAAATGATACTTGAGATTGGAGAACATTTTTGAATTCTACAAATAATATCCATAGTTTCAAAGTCTTAAAGTTGTACATTCCATTTCAAAGGACCTTTATTGGTCGGAGTTTGAACAGAGAGGCTCGTTCGACAAAATGCGTAAAAGTAAGATTTCTAAGGCCCAGAAAATGGCTGACGTAAAAGATGATGCCAAAGTTTTATGCTTGATAATGTACTCATAGTTTTTTGTCCAATCATTTATAACATATAGGGTCATGTCTGACGATTGTTAGAAAAATGCTTGATTCTCGAATGTCCCCGAATTACCTCTTTTTGTGACATCATTCAATCGTCTTTTCAGTTAACCACACATTTCATATCTCTACCATGTATTTTTATATATCTCAAGATGATTTGACGAAAGTTTTCAGTTGTTACTGAACTTCCTTTTAAACTGAGGATCTTTTAATGCCAAGGGGTGGTATTGGAAAGTTATAGCCTTTTGAAACAATGTCAGTTCTCAGCTCAACCCAATCCCCAAAGCCTCATTATTTTGTCATTTTAGTTGGAATAAGTGTATTTTTATATTGTAAAATGTCAATTTACAGGAAATGGCATTTGAAAAAATATTTTTCTGTCATTCCTTTCATAGTCAAGCCTAAAGAAAAGTTTTAGGCACCAAGAGCATGACACTTCAATAAAAATTGTTTAACTCTTGAATAGAGCTCATGAACAAGACCAAATTTCTTGATAAAAGGTAAGACATGTTAGAGATAAGCCCAACTGAAATCATCATGAATGTAGGCAGTGAATACTTTTGTCCAGTTGTAAATATACATATTTTCTGATTGAATACTTATACAAATATATGATTATGAATACGTTTTATCACTTCAAAACACTATATGAAATGAATTCCCGTTATTATACAATGGATGTATCATTTGATCAAGACAGCGTAAATAGAAATTAAAGAAAAGGAAGCTGCAGCAGGAATCGAACCTGCGACCAATCGATAGTTGCATCGACGTAAGATTGCTGTTACAATTAAGTTGATCCCTACTGGATTCATCATTTTGGCCACACAGCGTAAATAGAATAAAAGTTTAAAGAAAATGGGGCTGCCGCAGGAATCGAACCTGCAACACGGACTCACACACACACACACACACATATATATATGTGTGTGTGTGTGTGTGTGGTACCACAATTGTCTGAAAATTTATATGCTTGTCAAATGATAGATCTGAGAATGAGAGAATATCCTGAGAGAGATAGAATCGAGGCACTGATTCTATAAATTATCCTCGATTCTACGGAAACCGGACAGGAGGTAAGAAGACATGGTGTCATAAATACTAGCTGGACACGGTCCGGAGGCGAAAATGACACCCCTTTGAGCAGCTGAGTTGTCAGCCAGACGGCAGCAAATAATACTGGATATTTAGAAAATATTACTCTATTTGCTGCCCAGAAAAAAATGTCAGGGTGTCGTGAACAGAGAAGAGATGAGTAGGGTTGGGATAATACCCTTAATAAAACGGGAAATGGTTTGCTGATGACGGCTGGTACCCGAGGGAAACTTGGAAATATTCTGTAATCAAGTGCTTGATTTGTGTCAAAGATGATTGAGATAAATTTATGCATCGTCATTGAAGCATAAGGGGGAATGCAAAGGGACGAGTAAAATGCACTAGAAAATTGAGGGAAGAGGGGACACACGCACACACACACACACACACACACACACACACACACACACACATATATATATATATATATATATATATATATATATATATATATATGAGAATGGCATATTGATATATCTTATATGGTTATTATACTGAACAATTCTCATTTTAATCAAATGAAATTACTTAAATTCAAAAATTTGACTGCCTTGCTTGGTTTATGAATTTATCATCATTTATATATATATATATATATATATATATATATATATATATATATATATATATATATATATATATATATATATGTGTGTGTGTGTGTGTGTGTGTGCGTGTGCGTGTGTGTGTGTGTGTGTAATCAATTCTGTCAAGGCAATGGAATGTCCCCTTCAGGACACATGCCTGGACGAACGGTTAGGGAAATCCGAATCCCCCTTTCAGCCTCTCTGATGTACTCCAGAGGGAAGGGCGTTACCTCTGGTGTTAGTTGTGTTGCAGCAGCTGCCGGTGTGGGGGGATGTGCCGAATTGGACGTTGAACTGCCTCAAAGGGGCTTCACTTCCTGGTTTGGAATCTAATTTGTCCTTCCCCGAGACTGGTTGCCTTCCCAGCGTTAGAGAGCTCAATCTATATAGCTGTCTACTCAAAGCTGGGGATGGGTGTGGAAAAAGATGAAGTTATGCCTTTCCCAAGGTCATTAGAGCAAAGAGAACCGACCGGAGTTTGGACTTGTGCGTTTGTATGTGCAAGTACTTTTCCGCTTCAAAGTTTCTCGATTGTCTTATCTTTTATTGTCGATGAAATAACCAAAAGCCTTTTAGTAAAAGAAATAATCAAAACTTTCCTTGTTACAATCATTCGTTATGTGACATATCCATTAGAACAAAAGCTGTTTAAACTCAACTTTTTCATAAAATCTTGCCCCCAACTTGTTCTCTGCATATCGGAGCAGATTTCTCGGCTCACTCCCTTTGTGCTGTCACTTTCTCTTCTTTCTCACGCATGCAAATATACTTCGCTCATAAAATAACCAAATAACACTGGGTCCCTGACGATCGACTGTAAAAAATACGAAACACGATTTTTTTCTTGCGATGCTTCTACACAAAATCAATCAGATTTTGAATCGTATAATCTCAGGCAGAAAATTATTGCCCAGCATATCTGTGCATTTGGCTATAGACCAGAGAGAGAGAGAGATTGATAGATAGAGAGAGATTTATAGATATGTATTCAATTTTCATTGTATATATATATATATATATATATATATATATATATATATATATATATATATATATGTATACAAAACCCTATAATTGGATGAAAAATTGACTCTATACATACACCTATGTACGATGAGTAATGGCTATCAGTATTCGACATTGTGAATAAAGAATGACATATTGAGAACTAAGTTTTTGCTCGGACCAAATCACTCACGTAAGTAATTCGGCCTAAGCGATAATTCAAGTCATTCAGTCCGAGCAAAAATTCAGTTTCCAAATTGTCATTCTTTATTCACAGCGTCGGATACTAATATCCATTATTCATCATACTGTCGAGGGGGGAACAATAAAAATGTAATAAAATACAAGAGGTTCTGAGACTAACAAAACACAAAAAGAAAACTGGCCAGTTAGGGGAGATAATAGAGATGAGTTAAAGATGTTATTTCGATATCCGCTTACTATGAGAGTCTTGTTATCTCAAGCGGTTGATGCAAACCTAGGTCACGTAGGCACTCACATGGATAATGGTGCGGGCTCGAATCTCACCTCAGGCTTGTTCTTTTATTTTTCGTTGATCACCATTTTTTTTGCGCAGTACCGTACATGATTCGCCTCAAGCTAAATTTTAATCCCAAAATTGTCCTTTTTTCACTCTCGTGTGAGTATATATATATATATATATATATATATATATATATATATATATATATATATATATATATATATATATATATATGTGTGTGTGTGTGTGTGTGTGTGTGTATAAACATATAATTGTGTCATCCGAAGACAGCTGTTTAGTCGTATTACAACTCTTCAGTGTGGCTGTAGACTATCCAACATCCAGTATCAAGAGGTAGGATCAAAACTTTTGCTTCAGACCTAGACATTTTACCCCAGCCGTAGGTGGAACTGGATGCTCAGTGAAACCGAATTAAGCAATGTATATCTGCTTACACATAATTCCCTGTTTACCAAAGTGCTCTATTCCAGAGTTGGAAAAGCATTGCATATAGCTGTTATAGACAGGTGCCCCAATTAACAGTGCCCAGCCTTAAAGAAAGAAGCATCAATTATATCTATAATTAATAACTGTGTCATTCACAGACAGCTGTTTCGTTCTATTACAACTCTTCAGTGTACTTTAGATAATCCAACATCCAATTCAATAATACTGGATCGAAACCTTCAATATAAATATATATATATATATATATATATATATATATATATATATATATATATTGATAGATAGATATACGATTAGAGCACTCTGGTGGATGAGGAATTTCAGCATAAATGAATATATCGCTTAAATTAAGCTTTATTGACCGTCCAGTTCCGTAGTCCAGAGAGAGCATATCGGCATCCGGGTCTGAAGTGAAGGTTTCTGTCCTGCCTCGCGGTACTGGATGGGATAATGGAAAGTATATAGCCTCACTGAAGCTGTCTGTGGATGGACCAATATATATATATATATATATATATATATATATATATATACCAACATATATATATATATATATGTATGTATGTATGTATGCATATGTATATATAAGCAACTTTGTGTGCATTCCCATTTCGTTTTTATTATCTATCCTTTTTGCCTGATGATTAAAGAAAAAAGCCATGCAATACAATTTTTGGTCCTGGTGATAAGTATCATCTTTTAATTGCTAACGTACAAAAAGTAAAGAATATAACTAATTTTTTTTCGATTACCTTTTGCAGCCAGGATAGTGATATTCATATGTAATCGTTTTTTTCCTCATTTTATGTGATTAAAGAAGTGAAATTTCACCTGATGTCCGATTGACAATAAATAGTTTTCAAATAATCTTTGTTCTGGTTGCAGGAGCAAAGTTTTAAGTGACCAATAGCCATTTTCTATATTCCGTAGACAAAATTAGTC
>OY735238.1:5611013-5613513 GCA_963457665.1 Thysanoteuthis rhombus | reverse complement strand
CTATATTAATGATATAATATGGTGCAATATGATTCACCGTCTTTCATAAATCGTTAAACTAAGAAACATGTGTCAGAAAGGTCTATCGTTATGGAGAAAAAAAACACGGAATATCAATTGTAAATAAAGATATGATTCCTTGTAATTGGAGGTTTTTGAGTTCCTGATGGTAATAAGTCGGACTGATCTATTCGAGCGAATACGATTAAAGTGCGAACTGTTCAGTGACGGCTAAATTGGTGTACGTCTGTAAATATTGATATCAATAATAAACTTCAAAAGAGGGGCATGAACTTATTTTTAATGATGTATAATTAGAGACAGCAACTGCCGAATTATTGTTGTTGTTAAAAGCTCTTGAACAATGAGAATAATCGAACTCTACGGCAAGCTTTCTACTAAATAAAAGCCTACACCATGAGAGCAAACAACAACAAATAAGGTGGAGGAGAACAAAAGGGAATTAATTGGTCATTAATGAAAAAACTAAGAAAAAAAAAAAAAGAAGCACTGTGACAGACTTGGGTTTCGAGATGAAAATTAAAACCTTGAAAGATCTGAAAAAAAGCTTGGTATTTCGAAAGTTTTCCTTGAAAGCCACAAGAATGAGGCAGTTTGGATTGAACTCACTATCAACGATCTTTAGACCAGTTCACTGCACAGCAAACAGGACGCCCTACTTTAAACCATGAACAATCATAGAACGCCAGACTCTATATAAACTCCGTGTTTTCCCTCCCCAAAAAACTCATCTCTAAATTACCATAAATTTAACATACAATTATCTCTTTAAATATAATTAGCTTGTGTATTTAACAAAACTAATTTTAAAATCATTTTTAACGGCACGCCGCGGAAAATTATCGTTGCCTTAATTGGTTGAAGAAACAAAGACCAAACAACATAAACGTGTTTGCATTTGGTGAATCTACTGACGCAGCGAATTTCCTCCAGTCAATTACGACTTCGATGATATTTACGGTTTCCGTAATGTATTCCAAAAGCTTTCCTTGCGGCTGGACATAATTTTATTACGTTTACCAAGACTGCATCTCAAGTAATAAATATGTTGTCAAGTATCTTGTCAAATTGAATCACAAATCATGACTCAGTTGACTATATAAGACAGTTTGCAATGATCACTGTATATACTCGTGTAATGTTCGACTTTTCGAGACCAGATTTTTAATATATGATTTGGGATTCCACCATTCACTGTGACCTAGGGGTAGATTGCATGTCCTGCTTTGTTACGCAAGCGGCTCAACCCATTGCCCAGTCATACCAAATATTTAAAAAATGGTATCTAATGCCAAAGGACTAAGTTTAAGGAATATCTCTGCGAGGCTAGGATTACCAAAGTTAAATAACGTTGAGCCTGGGAAGTACCGAGATGTATGACCATTGGAAAATACAAGGTGCTGTAAGCAGAAGGAAGCCTCAAAAGACCTAGCAAGTTGGAAGTGGGTCTTACTAAAAATTGCCCCCGAGTACCCAGCGACACATTTGGTGAGGGTATGAACGGAAAGGGTGATTCATACGTGTATAAAGGGCTTCAACAATACGCCAGATATGCATTTGAAACAGTGAGAATTTAGGGCCTGCTGTTTATAAGCATACTTTATGGAATATTAGACCCCGTAATAATCGGTTAAAATGATCTTAAAGTGTCGAATATTACACCAGTATATACTGTAGTTGTGCTTCACTATTGGAGAAAAAGGCTTACGTTGTTCGGTGATCATGTGGAAAAAGTATATTTGCTCGTGAGAATTATTTGAATTACCTTGATCCATGGAATATCTGTGGACGTAGGCAACTAAGATATCATTATTCTCACATATATAATCCTGTATTTGAAGTATATGATTTGTTACAGCACTTTATTACTAAATGATTACGTCTAAAGATGAGCAACTTAGCTGAAAACTTGAAGCGAATTGTGAATTTTGTTATAAAAGCGTGTAATTTGGTACACTCATAGCCAAAGGCATTTTTGAAAAATCGATATTGAGCCATCATGAAATTTCAATATGTTTCCCAGAGGCAGTCATCCTTCTTATCTAAGTAAAGTATTCAGTTCACCTTTTTATAGCTGATTCGTAAATGAATACTTTTACTGAATCATTTACAGCGGATCCAATCCTGGTTTTACTCTAAATCTTTTGGAATCTTCAACCTTAGGCGTAAGGGTAATGACCTGTGAGATGAGCTTGAAAAACTAATCATGGCCCTATACTTATATCGTAACATAATTTGAATGCCATTTTAAATGATAAAGATTTATCATTTTTATAACATATTGATAATATTAATGATGATGGTGATGATAAAGATATCGATGGTACAGTTGGAGATGATATTGATGATGATGGTGGTGACGATCTTGTCAGAATCTGAATGCCCTCGTGAAACTTCATCTAATGGGAAATAGTTCCATAAAATGTAAAAATCATTTCAATATTTGAAAAGTCTTTGCTTCTACCGAATCAAATCTCCA
>OY735238.1:5571013-5606013 GCA_963457665.1 Thysanoteuthis rhombus | reverse complement strand
ATATATATTGCAAATGAGAATATATATATATATATATATATATATATATATATATATATATATATATATGTGTGTGTGTGTGTGTGTGTGTGTGTGTGTGTGTGTGTGTTTGTGTGATTTATCAATACGAAAAATAATCCCGCAATCCTTGACGTGTACGACGTTAGCAGATTCAACAAACCTTTACGTTTTAACAATTTCATCGGAGGTCATATCAAGAAGTGACTATACTTGTTTAAGCGGAAGAGCTTATTGTTCAAATTGGACGGTAGAATACATTTTCTCAGACAGAATAGTCAAATATGATTCAGTAATTAAACTGACATTCTAGTGGTTTCTCAACTCATTCTGTTGCGGTAATCTTATGAGATTTTTGAAAATCGTGAAACCAATACTTATATTTTATGGACACGCTGACAATTAAGTTATAATAAGACCAAATGGCAAATTCCAAAAGTTCATAAACCAAATAACGTAAAGCACAAATGTTTGGATCTTCACTGATCCAAACATTTGTGCTCTACGTTAGTATGATGTGCACCCATCTATATTTTTTTGCCATCGAGAACAAGGGGTATTTATAATTACTTATTAAAACTCCGATGTTTTGGTCTCTGGAAATTCCTTAATTGCACTCTTTACATGTACCTCTGTAACTGAAACTCTTTTGTCTTTGAGAGTTATCTACGTACTTGAAGGATAAAAAACGCTGTGCGACACGAAGGATGAGACAAAGAACTATACAAGGCGCATTGTGACCAACTGTGTACTCGTGTATGAGTATTATAAGCAACTAACCTTTTTCAATCTTACGGTTTTAGGATTTTCACCGACAAAAGATAGTTCTAAAAACAAACTGTGAATATTAGAAGAGCACATTTTGATCATTAGACGGGCTATGTATATTGGTAAAATGTACGGTTAGTTATCTTGTAAGACGCGACTAAAAATTGGTATGTAGAATCGGCCATTATTTTCAGAATATCCTTATATACTGAAAATGAAAGTATTTTTGAATAAGAGCAGACTCCAGCCAAACATATTGGCAGATTTAGATCCAATTGTTTATTGTGTTCTTTTCCTGAAAGCAAATTTTCGAGTGCTTCAATTGCCATTTTATGCTGATTCCTTGAAACGTTTTAGAAATACTTTTGGTATTCTTGTCAACGCACTTTTCTTTCAGTTTTTAATAACTACGGCATTTCCAAGAATGACTCAGTTGGACACCTTTGAAGGCTGGTGCAGATACAAAAGCAGAGTCCAGGGGTCTTGCATCCCCCGGCATGATCTAACCACAATTACTTTTTTCTTCTAAAAATTTCTAAATCAAAAAATTCTATGAATAAAACCCCGAAACTCGTTAATTATCAATAAACCTTAAAACATGCATTCATAATAGCCATTGTCTAATTAGAGAAATTAATCCTCCCTGCTCAAAATCCGAAATCTGCCTCTGGTTTAAAATTAGTGAATTAAAAAAAATCACTCACACACACACACACACACATATGATGACTTAGCATTGAAGAGATTTGAGTCTTAAAAGTACAACTCAGATTGGTCACTCTATAGAAATTGCCATATCACCGACGGACATTTTGGCAGTACGCTGTGTTGGGAATGATCAATAAAAAGAATTTGAACAAGGGGTGATCAATGGATACTTCTGCTACCTTTACTTAGGCAGTGATCACTAAAAAAGTGTAGACTCTCAACCCTCCCCAAAAGCAACATTCAAACATAAACTGAAGGGTTAATTTATCGAGGATTTTCATTGCAAAT
This sequence comes from Thysanoteuthis rhombus, assembly GCA_963457665.1. Classification (NCBI taxonomy): domain Eukaryota; kingdom Metazoa; phylum Mollusca; class Cephalopoda; order Oegopsida; family Thysanoteuthidae; genus Thysanoteuthis; species Thysanoteuthis major. The sequence goes on along the minus strand of OY735238.1, from coordinate 5,604,231 downwards.
TGAAGATACCAATTAGAAAAAAAAACTTAATAAGGTAGAGGTAATTTTCAACAAACAAAAAAAGCTTTCTGCAGACATAATAAGGAGTATATGTTGAAAATTTGAGCCCTCTAGCTCGATTGATGGTGCATGTACGCGTGATATGCGTCAGCCGGACTTACTTGGATACTGAAGAAACTTATGTTGACTTTGCAGATATTAGTTCTGCTTGACGATTTGTAATAAGGGAAGCTTAACGTATTTATGCCGGTACGGAAAGGAGAACATGAATAAGAATACTGCATCATTATCATGAGTTAACGTTCCGAGTATCCTGTCGAACATTTAGTAGATAAGATATCGGGGCTACAATGATGGTAACGTGCTTACGTAGTATTAAACAAAGTTATAAAACAGTAGTCATTAAGCTACAAAAGATAGGTTCCTGCTTCACGCCACTCATTTGCTTTTACAATGAAAGGAGAAAGGCGAAAATAGCATTCTACGACTGTTTGCAGGAGTCGTTGTAAAGATAGTGCCCAGCTTCTCCCCTTTCTCTCTTTCTTCTACAACCCAGGCTCTTCCACATCCCACCATCCCGATTTTTAGCCATCTAGCCTAATATACCATCATCCATATTTTCCCCATGTCAAATAATTGAATATTGTTCCTCTCGCTTATCGCCATTCCGGCTTACGAAAAGTTTTTCTAAGAACGCTCTAATTTGGAATACTGGGTCCGATAAAAAGTTCGGTTCATTTTGGTACAATTATTCCTTTCAAATTTCTGACGTGATTTTTATTGAGCAACACATTTACTGTTCTGTTCTATAACCTGTCATTTCTAAGGTTATTACATTATTCTAACCTTCCAGAACTTTTGATCTCTCTAAGCAAATGATTGCTGTAGGAGTTTTTGAAATATTTCATTCTGTTGATAATTGGAAAATTCTCAGTGTGTGTGTGTGTGTGTATTTCTGTCCGTGCATGTGTTTAGATCAGGATAACTCAACAACTGATGTAAAGTTGATATGAACTGATAAGCACACTAAGCATGGCAGTGTTTAGTTTTCCTTTCAGATCAGCGGTTCTCTTAAAATCTGATATAAAAAAAACAAAAGCTATAAATCGTAGATCTTGTTTTAATATAACATATCAAAATTGGCAACATTAATAGGAGTGCTAGAAATTATTTGAAGCCATAGTTTAATTCAATAGGAAGAAGAATCATTTTGCATGAAAATTATAGCATGCTACTCCACGCTCCATAAAGACCAGCCCCCTCAAAACTTGCATCTTCAAAAAGGAACCGTCCTAATTCAGTATATATTCAGATAAATAGTAATTTGATTGAAAACTTCCTTGCCAAGGTGTAACAATTTTTGCCAGGTGATCAAAGGAGCATATGAGCAAACATTATCCTGAGAATATTAATAAAAATAGTAGTGATACCAATTAACTAAGTCCAGACGCGTTTTGCCGATTACTGCTTTCGATTGGTTTAATTTTGAGCAGCAACTTTAAAAATTAATCGTTTGTCTTGATGGAAAGAGCATATATTAGAAGACACCCTTCCAATTGCACCATATATATACGTCTTCACTTTTTGGGATGAAGACTAGTTTTTAGTCTCTTTCGAAGTTGTTAATTTTCCTTCACAATTTATTACGCTTCTTATATCGTATCTCCTTTTTATGACAAGCCAACGCTTGTTTCAAGGGCTGAGAATTCGTTACGTTTAAGTAGCGATTAACATGCAGAAATACGGTCCATTAAATGTTTTCTGTTTAACTCAAGTTGAAGCTACGCATCAAAGCAAAAACAACATCATGCTGGTGTAAATGATCCGTAATACGTGATTCTATACCACAGAATAGAGTCAAATGCTCACAAGATTAGACACTGGAAGATACCATGAGAACGACGTATGCAGGGAGGAATGATGGAAGAGAAATAGGAATAATGATATCATATATATCATAGATATAGTGATTCCTAATCCTGGCGCCACGGTACCCTGGGTGGGTCCACAAAATTATTACCGGGTGCACACATAGGCATTTCTTTCTTGGGCCCAGGAGAATGTTTATTAGGCACATATTCTAAAAGTCTCAGGTTCGTGAGCTTGTTGAGTAGGCAGACAGTTCAAAAGGAAAACTCATTTAAATGAAAGGGATGCTTAGTGATAAGAAGGTTGGGAACCACTGTTATATCTCGTAATCTTATGTAAAAATGAATTGAATCCGTTTTGTCTCTAGAAATAGTCGTCAGAATTGCCGTCTCAGCTTTCCTGATGTTGTCCAGGGGAACGTAAAGAACGTTACGTCTGGAATCAGCTTGGTTGCGAGAGTAGCTGGAAGATTGGACATTAAACTGCCTCAAAAAGGGTCCTAATTTAGAATCAAAGCTGACATTCTCTATCAAAGATATAGAGCCCACTATACCTTACTTATTTCTTGCACAGTTGCGGAGGGGGTTGATTCATGCCTCTCCCAAACGCACTGATACAAACGAAACCTAATCAGTCCCAACAGGAAATCAAATCCAGGCCATTAATTCCATTGTTCACGCCGTTACTCTAAGCAAATATAATCTCCTAACTTGAATAATCGATGTTATCATTATATTACAACTATACTATGTCATAGTATACAGTGTAAATTAGGGTATTGGTTCGATGACTTACAAAATGGGAGAATATTTACATTTCGCTCCAATAACTCGCCCTGCTGGGGACATTACTATCATCTTGGTTACCCTCCGCCAGCAACATAGTAGGCGTTTTCTTATGCGTCCGAGATTTTATGACAAGTTGCGTTGCGGTTATTTTAAGGTCAAGTCAACCGATTCAAACGGGAAGCCAGGTGTGACAAGAAATGCTGACCAGATTAATTTCGATCCAGGCTGGGTCAAGCCGAATTGAATATCACAGAAAAAAAACCGAAACCATCAAATTGCACGAATTCATATATATATATATATATATATATATATATATATATATATATATATATATATGTGTGTGTGTGTGTGTGTGTGTGTGTATGCAAATAATGAAACACCATCTTATTTTCTTATCATTTATCCACACACACACAGGCACACACACACACACACACACACACACACATATATATATATATATATATATATATACTTATGTGTGTGTGTATGCATTTTGGTGAGTGTGTGTGTGTGAACATTGGGGAGTATTTATATATGTATATATATATGTGTGTATATATATATATAAATATATATATATATATATATATATATATATATATATGTATGTATGTATGTATATACATATTTATATATGAGCCTGTGTCTGTGCACTATTCATGCATTATTTTTATGAATATATATATATATATATATATATATATATATATATATATATATATAGAGAGAGAGAGAGAGAGAGAGAGAGAGAGAGGGGGGAGAGAGGGGGACGAAAGGGAAAGAGAGAGGATGGGATAAAGAAAAAACTTGATAGATCGGACCAAGTGTGCGTGTATGTGTATGTGTGTACGTGTGTGAGTGACTTGCAAGCCATTCATCAAACATAGACAATAATCACCTGTTACTCAGATGTCAGAGAATCCCACTTGATTTTATATGAAAGGATGTTGAACCTTTATTGGAATCGATTGTATATTAGATATTTATGTGTCCATGCATCCATATCTTTCTATTACATCCGTTATGATTCAATACTTTTGCAATAATGCCTTGCTTATACTCAAGAAATTATTCCATCTGGCGCGTTCAATTTTGTTTTTGTCTTACCCTCTTCGATTATCTCCCCTTGACATAACGTTCACACGACACAGGATGGGCGTCCTTTCGCCATCTTGCATATCTATAAGCTTTCTTAGATGGAACCAGATGTGAAAGTGGGACAGAGGAATGAAGGGTTAGTTATGGAATAGATTAGGAAGGAACGATGTTACGGGAAGAACGGAGGAAGGATGGAAGGAAAGAGGAGGAGGGAGGGGATGAGGGAATGAAAGGAAGAAAGAGAGGAGGGAAGAGGGAGAAGGGAATTAGGAAAGGAAGGAGTGAGTGAATGAAGGACTGAAGAAGCGAAGGAAAGACAAGGTAAAAATCAAGGAAGGAAACAGAGAAGGAAAGGACGTAGAAAAAAAGGCAGAGACATAAAGGGAAGGAATTGAAGAGAAGTAAAGGAGAGAAAGGAGAGAAGGAAGGGAGAAGGAGAGGAAAGGAGGAGGGGAAGATGGAGAAAGAAAAGAAAGAAAGAATGGAGGACGAAGAATGAAGGAAAAAGGTAAGAAGGAAAGAAGAACGAAGGTGAACAGATTATAAAGAATTATTGGACCTGACTGTTTTGAAATAGATGAATTGGAGGAAAAAGATAGTAAAGAATCAATTGAATATTATCATATACAAATGAAAGAAGATTTTAAAAAATCAAGAGGAAAGAGAAGAGGAAAGAAAATGAACGAGTGAAGTGAGCAGCATTGCAAATGCTGAAACAGGAAAAGAAAACATTAAAAAAAGGAAAGAGGAAAAAAATTGAAAAAGAAAGCAAAAAGAAAAATAATAATATAAGATAATATACAAATGTACAAGGAAGAATGAACAAACAATCTTGGCTGTGCCAGGGCTAAACTCAATTGCTTCCTTAAAGTCTAAAAAAGGTGAACAAAACAGAATTAATTTCTCCATACAATACTATTTCATAATTACTTCTTTATTATTGGTTCTCGTAAATGGGATTTGTAAACCTCAGCAAAACAATTCGACCTCAGTTGAGAGAATGAATTTGTTATCGGTTTTTGCATATATGACGACGTCACTGTTTTTTTTGGTGAGAACATTGTCATTTTTGTGACATACAAAATAAAACAAATACTCAAGTTCTCTTGAAAAGAGAATTTTTCCTTCAAAATTGAATTATTAGGAGCAGAATAGATGTGTGTGGCGGGGAATGAAGAATTGAAAGAAATATTGAATAAATAGGGTGGAAGGACCGGAAAAAAGAGATAATGTGAAGAAAAATTCAGGAAATGAAGTAAATTTTTCAAAAAATTGATCAAAAGAGGAGGGGAATGCTTATAATGGAAAATGAGAATGAGGAAAAAAAAGAATATACGAAGAATGAGAGTAGAAAATATAAAATTGTTAGGGAAAAGCGGAATGAAAAGAACAAAAATGGTGACAAAGAAAAAAAGGAAGAAAAATGTCAAAAAAGAAAAAAGAAAGAAAGGGATGAAAAAAGAAAAACAAAGATGAAAAGAATGACAAAAAAAGGAAGGAACAAAAGAAAGGAACAAAGAGAAAAAAAGGAAATAATGGCAAAAAAAAAGGAATGAAGAAAAAAAAACGAAGGGATGAAAAGAATGAATAAAATTGATGAAAAAGACAGAAAAGAAAAACTGAAAGGAAAAAAAGGGAGAGAAAAATAAGGGAAAAAGGGAATGAAGGTAGAAAAAGACTGAAGAAAAATTATGAAAAAGACCAGAATGAAGAAAAGGATAAAGGATAGATAGAAAAATGACGGTGAAGAAAGAAAAGAAGAAAAAAGAGAGAAATGAATGGAGAAAAAGGAAGAAAAGAGAAGGAATGGAAAAAAGACACGAACAGAGAAGAAAAAGAAAAAGAAAGAATAAAAAGGGACTGAGAAAGGAATGAAGGGAAGAAAGGAACAAATGGAGGAAAAGAAAAAAAATGAAAATTGATGAAGAAAAAGCAAGAAAAGAAGAAAGAAACGAAGGGAGAAGAAGAAAGGAAAGAAATCAAAGGAAGGGAAAGATGAAAAAAGACAAAGAAAAAACAAAGTCCCTGTAGCAGAAAAGAAAAACAGAATGAATAAACAGGTCGATTACTGGTCTTGTTAGTCAATGACCATTATTTTTGGCAGCATGCGTTGTTTGGGATGATCAAATAAAAAATTTAAAAACAACAACGAAGAAACTGATGGATGACTTCTCTGAACTTAACTCAGGAAGACACACTTAAGAACTGAAAAAATTATTCTTGACACATTTAGTTGACATATTCTTAAAATGAAATGAGTGAACGTGAATAACAAAGAACTTCGGTGGGTGAAGGCAGTCAGAAATATTGAACCTTCTTAAACAGACGTTTTCATCTTTTTTGACCACGACCATCTTGAGAACTTACAACCCACCTACCCTGACCAATGAATATACACCACAAATAGATAGACAGAAATACATCTATCATTATCTCGGTCTTTTCCACCTTCCTAAGGTAACAAGGTTCCTAATGAGGCCACGTGGTACCTGTTCATAATGAAAAATGATAGAAATAAATAAAATGACAAAATTTTCTCTATCAGCCTTGTTTGGCCAACGATGAGATCTTTATTTCAAACAAAATGCAATAATATCTTGAATAGTGCAGCTTTGATTAGCGCAGATTTTGACGTATGACATCATAGTATCATGGCCCTACTGTAAATGATTATATATAAGCTAAAAAAAGCACATTTGGTCATAATGAGATTTGAACAATATAGAAGTTTTAGAAAGAATCAACTGCAATAATCAAGGTATACATGTAGACTGATCTGAAGAGTGGGTTCCCAAAAGTACCATAAAAAACCCAAACGTCTCTGATAGAATTGAACGCCAAATTTTGCAGTTGAATTTCAAAATGTAATTCAAACGTGTTCTATATATGCAGTCGACAAGGCTTTAATAAAATAAAAAATTCAAATCGAAAATTTGATTATCAATTTTCATTAAACACATTTGTTGTTGAAATGGTACTTATCGGGTTTTGGAACCACACTTTTCATTCTATATCTTTTATTCTATTTTCAAATAATATAAAGTGTATGTTTGTTTGTCCGTCCGTCCATTCGTTTGTAAGCCCGTCCGTCTGTTAGTCATACATTTTTTGCTGACTCCTTTCCATTCTGTCTCCATAGGAGTTGGCATATCTGCACAGATAACAGCCAATCAAAACTCTGACGACGATGACGTCACAGCAAACGTCACGTCCAGCACAAAGTTATCCGCTTCAGCTATGTCGTTCGAAACCTGTTCGCGCAAACGTTTGGTCGGGAGATGACCAAAAGCCGTTCCTAGCTTCCATTACTCTGTAGAAATGGCGCGGCGGCTTCGAAAGGTACCAATCCTTTCTTTTGCGTATTTTCGTCTTCAGTCCAACAATAAAGCAATCTGTCCAGTCTTTCACCGACTTCCTTCGTGTCCCCCTTTCCTGCTTCCCCTGGTACATTATGTCCTTCATCTGACGGCTATATACGCGGCCATTCATTTCCGTTTGAATATTCCTTCCCGTTCGAAATCTGTTACTCGATCTACTCTTTCCCCTCCTCGCGTACATCTTAATATTTCCTGCCTTGAGTTCGATTTTGTATCTTTTGATTACTCATCTCTCTTCTTTTTTTTTTCTCCCTTTTTACCTCTGATAGACAAGGTAAGATTTCTGAAAATGTTCATATTCAAAGCGCCAAAAGCAAATCTTATAAATTTACGGCAAACAGTGTTTTTTAGGGGTATTGAAACTTGCTGAATCCAGATCTGCTATATTCCTAGATTTGAAATGGCTAACAATGCCTGAAAAAATATCCAAGATTCGTGCCTCCATTTAGCTAAACGTATTTATGTATATTTTTGGTGGTCGAAAAACGTAGAAACTTAATAAAATGTGCCTTTGTAGGTTTTCATATATTGGAAATCGATTGCCCCAATCTGTTTCTGATTGAATGTGCAGAAATTGCCTGGATTTTATATATATTGCGAAAATTGCAGTCTTTAGTGATGAATAATCCGTCAACCAAATAAAATCCAGAAAATAAGTTTATCATCGGTGTCCTATAAATTAATACGATTAGCCTTCGGCATTTTGAATATAGACTCTTTCAGAATAGCGGTTATCATGGATTTCTCAATTTTGAGGCATTGACTGCTATTTTCGAACTGGGCATACGGCAGATTTGGATTCAGCACCACTCAATAACCATAAAAAATGTTAGCTATATATTTGTAAGAATTGCTTCCGAGGTCCATATTTCTTAGAAATTGACAAAGACAATAACAATTCACCTGGCTCAAAAAGTTAGTACGCTTTTTCCCATGTATTCATAATAGGTTGAGTAATCGAACCTTTATTATTAAATTTTACGAATGAATCTTACCTCTACTTTGATATGATTGATTATAAAATATAAAACAATTAGAATGTATATAAACGAAGGTTTCTACTAATCAGATTGAAGGATACTTTTAGTGCTTTTATTTAGAATTCTGACTTCTGATTTAGTCATTATAGTTCAATTGGTCGTGCATTCGGGCGCATACCGACCTCCTATTAGGGGGTACGAGATTGATTCTAAGCTATTATCTATTTCCCATCAACTCTGTTTACTCACAATCGAAAGGAAATACGGAGTGATAAATGGCATCTAGAAGATTAAAATTATGGTAAACTGTGGTCATGAGAATGATTGATAAATATAACTTACTGTGCTATTTATCTACTGTTTTGGTCATTTCAACGTGCCCATTCATATCAACTCGCAATATTTCAGTTAGTTTGGTATATAATATTGTTTCTTATTCCCCACCGACGTCTGAAGCCAAGTACTTTCTTGAAAGCAACGATTCCGAGTACAGAACTCTATCCATTAAAAGTTTTTGACACCCAAAATGAAATGATGCTATCACTATAAAGCTCCAGCTTTACTAGGCGACGCCAAAAGAGTGAAAATATCTGGCTGCGTCAACCCAGCCTGGTTCAGGACTTAAAGGAGATAAAATATCCTGGGTAAGTATTATGAGTTCCCAGTCTCCAGTATCAAGAATACTCTTGGGACCAACTATGTAACAACTCTGTTGCTCATTTCATGAGGACAAGGCCATCAATTTTGGTATTCTGTGCCCCCGACTCACAGCGTATTTTGAAATATCTTTGCGATGCAACTCCTGAACCTGACTAAGTGATAAAGTACTCTTCCTGATTACTTTTTTGCTGTAACCATTTGGAATGTCAGGATGAGGCAAGTAGTTGGTACACCTTGCACAAAGGTAACCTGGAAACCTGAAAAGTAGGAGTGTTCAGCTCTTTGGAGTATTTCTAAATACTCGTACACTTTGAGTAATTTTATGACTGGAATGAATCCCGATCGTTAGTTTGGAGAACACTTGCCTCATCCACAAAGTATCTTTCCTTTCCAGTACGTTACGATATGTCCCCATTTTTATTTTCTCTACGCATTTCTAAATTCTTTCTCTTTCTTCTTAGATGTATCACTATAAGAAGGTTTTCGGTCGGTCGGTCGGTTCCATTTATGTAATTGACAGAAAGAAGAAAGGAAAAAATGTTTGACATTAAACGAATACCTATCCTGATCAATAGATGACGAATAAAGCTTTTGTTTTTGATATAGTACTGCGAAGTACCGTTTGTTAAACGATCCTGAATATTGGCTAAAATTGGGGAAAAAAACAAACTATTCAATTGCCAACCAACTATATAATGAAGATGTTCTATATAACCTATCAAATAAAATAACCAGTTGATAAGACCACAGAAAAAAATATTGATCAGAATTGTACACTTACTTTAATTTGAACTTACTAATTGCCTTTTTTAATCGCCAAATATTCGGGTGAATCATCCTCACCTTTCTCTTCCTCCTCCTACTAATACTATAACGACTAGTAATGCAACTAATACTTCATTTAGAATTCTTTTAAAATCGAAATCACAGATAAAGACCAGTGGATGGTGGATAGATCGTTGAACCTGTGGTTCTTGTTTTACCATTAAGTGGCTTTCTCCTTTCCATGAATACCGTTTTCCTTACACGCCACTTCACCATCACCAGCTTCTATAACATTGCAATCAGTTTCGCACCATCACATCACCATGGAACAAATACATCGGAAGAAAAGTTTCCAGATATCAGCAAGGCACAAGTGAGAAGAAAATGGTTTCTACTTTCACTTTCGATTTCGTTGGCTTTCTGACATCTAATTCGCTTCACCAAATGTCACACCCTCTCCACCATTCAATCTTGCAACAGCGACTGGCCATACTATTCCATGCAAGGCGAAACTAAACAAAAGCCATATTGCGGAACCCCCTGGGGTCGGAGCTGCCGAGGCTTTGTCGGTCGATTGCTGACGGAAGATGAAACCCACCGTCCAGAAAATAACGTAATATTGTATAACCCCGGGGGTCTGTCACTTGGGCTTTATTGTCGAGAGAGATCAGTGGCACAAAATTGGAAATTCAAATATTCCTTGGGTGATTTGGACGAGTTATACGAAAACGGGGAAATTATTCGATGGCAGTAACGAAATATTTTTGCAGCGGGCTGCTATAGAGGCAGCGCATGTCTTCTCTCCTCTTCTAGACTCGTATACCTCCCATCAACCAACCCAATGAGAACTCATCTGAACACACACCCAGTACCGTATGGTAATTGTTCCTTTTACCTTTTTCGCTTACAAAATGTTTTTATAGGAACTCTCTACTTTTAGATGGTTGGCGAAACAAGTATATATATATATATATATATATATATATATATATATATATATATATATATATATATATATATATATATATATATATATTGATCACTAAACCTTGGCTTGGTGTTTCTGTGCAACGGTATACTTTCAAGTGATCAAATGTTTGATTATATAATGCACACATTTTCCTTTATTTATATACGTTTATCTTCGTTTTACTACTTTTTTTTAATTTCATTTTTTTATGTTATTATATATATATATATATATATATATATATATATATATATATATATATACATATATTATTTATGTTCAACGCCTACATACATGTACGCGTTTAAGAAGTGTCCTCTGAAGGATGCAACCCTAGAATTAAGAGGATTGAATTAAGGCAGACGTAAATTTGATGCTACAACATCAATCATGTGGCTACAATGTATAGCAGTAATTAGCAGTTGAATGGTTTCATCATGCACTAGTCTCATTCGAGCATCCACTACTTTATGTTGTATCAGCTCTATTGTTTTTCAATGTAATGAAACGTTTATATAAGAAAAAATGTGAAGGGAGCCACTTTCAACATCTACTGTGAAGTTATGTAAGTGTTATCAGCATATCTTTGCAATATTTTCCCTTATATATGTCTTCAAAAATAATTTCAAAGTATGAATAGTTCAAATACATTTATTAAAAAGGCGGTTGCATTCCTTTCGTAAACTCCCAGTAGGCTTTGGATTAATATGTATGTATGTATGTATGTATGTATGTATGTATGTATGTATGTATGTATGTATGTATGTATGTATGTATGTATGTATGATGTATGTATGTATGTATGTATATATGTATGTAGTGATCAAGTTTAATGTGACAAGACAAATCCATATAACTCCTAAAATTTAATTCCTTTTATGATAGAGGGTACATACAGATTTTCATCATTTTCTTTATGAAATAGGTCCTTTAAAATGAGCTGTATGACAGTTTTGCATAAAAATTACCAGTCAAGTTGATCTGAAGGCTCACCCACAAGGTCTCCAAAATTTCTCTCCCCTTTATTCTTTTCTCTCATCTGTGTCGATATCTGAAAAGTAAAGTCAACAGAAATAACCCGACGAACTTGAAATGAATAAAGGCTACCATTTTTACTGAGTCACAAACATTAGCAGCACACATTCTGATCAAATTGATGCAGTTCTCACACTGGAATGATTGGGAACTAATGGTGCGTATTTAAAACGGGTTTATATATATATATATATATATATATATATATATATATATATATATATATATATATATATATATATATATATATATATATATATATATATATATATATATATGTCGGTTTTTATTAAAGGAATTAAAATTTGAGATTTGTATTGGTTTTTATTGGTTCCTTTATCCTCAATAATCCTGTATATATTACAGTCTTTTTTGCAGAAAAATGTAAATAATGTTTGGCCTTTTGTCTTCCGTCTGGATCCAGGACCTGTATTTGAAGAAACGTATTACATCCTTAGAAAACATGAATAAATGAATGAATAGACACGCGTTAAACAAAACATCAAGGAAGATCAGAGCAAGTAGACGAATAAAACCTGGATAAGATTAAAAAAAAACGATGTCAAATCTAGCAAATGGATTAAAACAACAGTGACAAAAAGTAAAGGAAGAAAAATTAAATGAATAATTAAACTATAATGAAAACAAAAACATTATGAAATATATAATAATAATAATCCATAATAAAAATGAATGAATAAACTTAAATGAGAAAAAAAACAATGATGAAAAAACATTATAAAACATATAATCTATAATGAAGATAAATAAATTATCTATTATAAAATGTCATTACAATGAAAAACATAATAAAACACCCAAACGAGATCGAAGATGATCAAATGACCTATAATAAGAAATGTTCACGGAGAAAACTATAGTGAAATACATGATCTATGATAAAATGAATTAATACGCTATTATAAAAAATATAATAAGGAAAACTATGATAAAATACATGATGTATAATGGGAATGAATAGATGAATTATAAGAAAATATAATCAAAAAAATATTATGAAGTATATAATCTATAATTAAGATAATTGAATAAATTATAATAAAATTGTTTGAAAAAAATAAAATTACATATTCTATAATCAAAATGTATACATAAACTATGATTAAAAACTATATTGAAATAAATTACGATAAAATACACAATCTATTACAAAGTTGAATTAATAAACCATGATAGAAATTGATGAAAAAATCAATAATAAGATGCATAATCTACATTGAAAACGAATAGATGAAGTATAATAAAACTTAAAATAGTCAATGGGAAGCGTCAAATGACCAAAGTCTTTGGGCAGAATATTGTATTGGCGTTGGAAATCTGGAAAATAGGTAACTTGTAAATTAATGTTCAAACAAGCATGAATTCTGCCTGACACATACAACAGAACCAATTTAGTGTAAACTACAATTGCAATTTGACCTGCTCACAAAAGACTTCATTCACAAATAGACATATTAGATGGTGCGTATCAAAACTTTCAGCCTTCTAGCTCATCTGTACGTGCGACACATGCATAGCCAGCCTACCAGCCAAAATCAATTAGAAAATGAAGAAACTTACGTCGACAGTTTTTGTTGATGGTTTCGAATGAATAAACTATAATAAAATAAACAAACTATAATAAAATGCATCAACTATAATGGAAAGATCGGCTGAACTAATACAAAAAATCCCAGAAAAACAGCAAAAATTAAAATAGAAGTGTGAGATATTTATTGTTAGTGAGACATGTGAATTCCAACGTTCTGCGAATATTTCGTCACCTGTTCATGGCGGGAGAGGGAGGTTGGATGAAGGAGGGACAAACAGGGGGTGAATCATCCCCCAGGAGTCGTAAACTGGAGAGGGAATTGGTTGGGGTGTGGTCGACAAGAGAAGAATGGGTTGGAGAAATGAGGGACAACTAACGACAAGAAGTCACCCTACGGCTTGAAAATATTTTCAATAATAATAATAATAATAATAATAATGATAATAATGATAATAATAATAATAATAATAATAATAATGATAATAATAATAATAATAATAATAATAATGATAATAATGATAATAATAATAATAATAATAATAATAATGATAATAATAATAATAATAATAATAATAATGATAATAATAATAATAATAATAATAATAATAATAATAATAATAATAATAATAATAATAATATTGAGCTGTCAAAACGACTTGAATTTGATCAGGAAAATCAACAACATATACACAGACCAAAAGTTTTTCTGAGCAAGAGAGAGAGAGAGACAGAGAGAGAGAGAGAGAGAGAGAGAGAGAGAGAGAGAGAGAGAGAGAGAAACGAAAGGAGGAAAACATAGACAAGCAAATATCCAAGAAAGAAAGGAAAAGAAAAAAGGAAGAGGAAAGAGAAAAAAGAAATAGAAAAAGGGGAAGAGAAGATGAAGAAGAGAAATAGAAAAGAAAGAGAGAAAACATTTCAAGACAAGTGAGTATCTAAAAAAGAAATGAAAAAGAGAGAAATTTGAAAAAAATGAAGAGCACAAGAAAATTTTCAAGAAAGGAAAGAAAGATAAAAAAAGCAACGGAAAAAGAAACAGTTCTATCAAATAAGTAATTAAAAAAGAAAGAGAGACAACGAACAGATAGACTAAGAAAGAAAGGAAGGAGACAGGAATGCAATAATGAATGAAATTTTCCAATCAATATCTCAGAAAGAAAGGAAGAAAGAAAGTGGAAAATAAGATAAAGGACTACACAGATCTGGTAAGTTACTTATAACAAACCGTCATGTGATGTATTTAGCCGGAATGTCGTGTTGCAAGTTATGAATTGAAAAATTAAAAAACAAAAGTGATCAATGATTAAGGTACTTGTCCCTTTTTTCGCTGAGAAAACTGAAAAAGTCAGCATTAAAATAAAAATATGTAACTAGACAAAAACCAAAAAACCAACAAAGCATAAACTTACATCGTAGACTCCCCGGTATTTATGAGGGAATTTCTAAAAAAAAAAACAAACAAAAAAATTGTTTTTTTTTATAGAAGAAATGAATCTTGAAATTCCAGCCCTTTAACATTGTTGATGCTGCTGTAAACACGATACATACATAGATAGTCATCCAGCCAGAATAAATTATAACCTGAAGAAACCTCTGTTGAAAGTTTTTTTGACTGTTTAATTGACTGTTTCTGATAAGCCAGTTAATAACCCGCCTCCGCAAAAAAGCGGGAAATACAAGGCAGTGACAAAGAAAAACCGGATATGATGAAAGAAAGACCGAAATGACGTAACAAAGATCTGCACAGGTGTTTGCAAGGAACAATAACAAAATCGAAAGTCGTGACCCAAAGCATCGTCAAAAACAGAACGAAATCTATTCAGCTTCCATAATGGTTATTTTTGTGAAAAAGTGATATGTGGAGATTGTAGAGTTCGTACGAATGAATAAGAATATTGTTTGCCTGAGAGGAAACTTCAATTCACCAGAAAGAAACCTTTTGTACGTATATTACCAATAAAACTATTAACAATCACTTACGAATTGCTATCCCGTCATGTTAACTCATGCACGCTCACAAAGCCTTGGAACCTTGAAAATCAAATCAACGGCAGGACTCACACTTGTATCGCATCAACTAACTTGATTTTACATGTGGTCATTAATTATTACTGG
This sequence comes from Thysanoteuthis rhombus, assembly GCA_963457665.1. Taxonomy (NCBI): domain Eukaryota; kingdom Metazoa; phylum Mollusca; class Cephalopoda; order Oegopsida; family Thysanoteuthidae; genus Thysanoteuthis; species Thysanoteuthis major. Next base: position 5,589,016 of record OY735238.1, on the reverse strand, counting down.
TTTAGATTAGAGAATATAAAACCTCACGCTATCACGTAGCCCACAAATATTCGTAAAAAACAGAAAACATGAGACGTGAAAAAGATCAGCTAAGACTTGAGATATCACATGATTTGCAACTGTTAGAGCAATGTGTCTCTCAGCAATTCAAATAAGCCGTAAAGTGGTATGCACAACATTAAACGGTCACGTGAACTCACATAAGATAGCAACGTGTTCCCACCTTCATTCATTTTCGAATTCGACGTCCTCAATTAAAAACCGGAGCCTCCGAGAGGAATTTTATTAGACAGAGCAGAGATGTTTTCACTCCTACCACCACAGACACACACCACACAAACACCTTCGTTTATGCCATCTTTTTTATTCGTTTGCTATTACTCTTTCAGCATTCCATACTATATTAACTAGCCAGTAAACGATAGAATCACCCTATTCTATTTATGAACACATGGTAACGACTTGGAAGTTTTGATATATAGCTCTACCCAACAAACTTTTGCACCCCTTGGATCTTCAGTCCTTGATGCAATAAACTCCTTCTCTGCACCTTTCTCCTGGGCCCTGTTAGATATCAGCACAGTATTCCAAGATTTCTTTGCCCAATTAATCTTATTTGTGTTGTTGATGCTGTTACCACAAGGCTTTGGTTGATTCATTTTTATAGCATTCTTCAGGTGAACAATCCGTAAAAAAAGCGTTGGCTCTTCTTCTATGACAAAAGATGTTCACTGTAGTATATATTTCATTCCATGCAATAATAAAAGGAAAATGATCTATATGCATAACAGTTTTTTTGCAAATATTGTTCTAAATTTCTAAGTATAGGAATTATCATCATTATTCACTGATATATTCAAACTAGTGTTCTCATCTTAGTTGATATCACCGCAGTATTTCAACTGCTGTGTTATCTAGCCTTCTTCAGGTGTGCCGTACTTGGTATCCTTATGGGAATTGCTAATCGTGCCCTTTGTTCGATCTGCTGGCGTAGAATGTTCTCATACTTTTGTCCATGTCGAAGGTCGTCTCGTAACAGTTAATTCATCCTAGTCAATCAACCCTTGTATGTTTCCCCCCACTGAACCATGATTTTTCGCGATTACCTGACCCAGGAATTGAACTTGCGACCGCAGGTTAAGCTACTAGATACGCTTAACCAACGTCGTTATCCACTCACCCGTTCATGACAAAATAATGACCTTTGTGTACATCATTTGAGCAAATATAGAAGTAGAACACATTGGTCTAAAATCTCTCCAGTCTACAGACACTTTAGTCTATAGGCACTTTCGTCTACATGTAGACCCAGCCTGGTTGTTGATATAGTTTTTTTTAGTTTTACACAATTGACTACACCTACTAATATTCACAGAACCTATTAGACTAAAGATGTTACAACACTTCTACAGCAAATGTCGATCGATAAGCAAGAATACCTTCTGTGGTTGGTTTTGATTAGTGTTGGTTTTCATGTAATACTGTTAGCACTTTGCTGTGAAAATTATGTATCTAAGCATCATCATCATCAGCAGCAGCAACAGCCCTTTAACGTCCGTTGTTTGACAAAGGCCTTTCTCAAGATCTCCCAAACCTCTCGATCATGAGCTTTGCGGTACCAGTATCTCCAGAACCTGTCTGAATCGTCACGTTATCTTATTTTTCAGTTGTTGCATTTTGGGAATCCATATTTTGAGTTATTATATCCAGCGGTTATAAGCACATCAAATTATGAGAAAACCTCGCAAGGTGAAGTACCAAACACGGCAAAAATGTCTGGAATTAACAGTACTTATTAAAATATACCTGTATATTCCTGTCTGCACATATTTTCTTATAAAGAGTTGTGCAATAACCCGTAATCTCCTTTTGTACCTGTATCAGTAATCTTATACAACATACTATTCATTGTTCTATGGTTGATAGCAACCCTCACTTTATTCAGAACGTTGAACGTACAGGAAATTAGGTATCAAACAGAACCATAGTTTCTGCTTACAAGGGATTTTTATTCGAACACTTTCGACTTCGGGAAAGCAGGGAAACGTGGATAAATTAGAAATGACTATCGACAAATTTCTTAACAGGTTTCTTCAGTTTCAAGAGGGTATTGATGTCTGGCTAGCTCTTTGACTAGCTGGCCATGCATGTATTAAGCGTTCAAACCACACCTGAATTTAGATATTTATTTTTCATTTATACAAAAAACGTTCCTCTTTTAACCAACCCCTGACTATGTTTGGAGTGGTGAGTAACAATATGAAATGTAAGTTACTGACTCTTTTAGTGTTCATTGACCAACAAAAGGCCAGAAGTGTAACATTGATTGACTGTGCCTCATTTGCAATTTTTTTTAACTGATCACTCCCAACATGGCATACTGTTGAAAGAATAGGTCACTCGACGGTTTCTATTGATTGACTAGCCAAAATTGTTCCTTTTTATGTTTTAAATTATATTTTTTCTTTAGTTCATTTTTCAATTTGATTTTTGGTCTTCGTAGAATGGTTAATAGAACAGCAAGTTCCTCAGTTAACATTGGTGAAAGGTTCTTGAGAAATGCATATTCAAGTGATGTAAAAACGGAACATTTTCTCATCAGCGTTATAACGTTACTTCCTCAACAACGTTCTGACAAAACTATGTATAACGAAACAGCGTTAAGTGCGGACCCGCTCTACTTTGTTTGGTAAGCAAAATTCATGCCTTGCTTTTGTTTAAAAGATTTATTCTCGTTTTTATTAGCCAGTCTGCATTTTTTCTAGATTTTTTACTTCCTGTTACACTAGAAAATCTTTGTTTTGGAAAAGATTCTTAAATAGTCTTTATTTTTTATCGATTGAACACACATAGGCATATTCTCCCCGTTCGCATACAACCATTATTTCTTTGTTTCTCTTTCCTTCTTCCCCCTTTCTCTCTACTTCTCCATCCCTCTGTCCTATCCCTCTTCCTTTCTATTATCTTTCTTTCTCTTCCCTCTCTCCTTTTGTATCCCCCTTGCTCTCATACTCTTTCCCTTCCCTCTTCTTCTATTCCCCTTTCTCTGCGATATCTTTTTTCTCTTTTATCTCTCCTTTTTCCTCACTCTCTTCCCTTTTCTCCTCTCCTCTCTTCCCTTTTCTCCTCTCCTCTTTTCCCATCTCTATCTACACTTTCTCTCGGTAACAGGGTATAGTTCCTTTTGCTTATTGTCTTTTTATCTAGTACAATATGTTTAAGCATTATCGTAAACCGGTGTGAGCCAAATAATTTTGGCGTCCGTCTGTTTGTACAAGAAAGTGTCCTGGAGTATTTGTTGATTACACAGTGGATATTTTTTTTACTTATTTCGCATGTGGGTAATAAGTGTTATTTTTTGAGTGATTATACCTTGAAAATAAAGAAAATGTCAAATATTCCCTAAAGATTTTGCTTTGGGGACTAGGACAGTGATGATTTGAAATCTACTTCAGACAACGGGTAAACTTTTATATTTTCAATCACATAAAGTCAAAAATAAAGGAAAACATTTACATCACTGTCATTGCCACAAAAGCAACGTTTGAAGGGAATAATATCCATTTTCTATATTTTTTTCACAAAAGCAATCAGAAAATAAATCGTGTTGCTCGGTTGAAAACAACCATTTGGTTAAGAACGTGTTCAAACATTTTAGAATAATGACTGGTAAACTTTTTCAGACTCTTACCTCCCTTTATTTGGGAAATTGCAATATTTTTTCCTAATTTAATTGTAATCTATTTCTTGAATTTGAACATTCTGATTTACAAATGCATTGATCTTTACCAGACAGAATCATCAATTTAGTCGATCCTTTGCTCAAAATGACAACAAAATATTTCAAGAACATTGCAAAAATACAACAAAAAATGATCCTATCAGAATTACAAACAAATGGAACAAAGGGAATAATTAACATTTTCTACTCTTATTACACATGATCAATCAGAAAATAACACTGATTACCCAGGACCAAAAAAAAGTAAAAAACAGAACAGCATGATCCTGATATACTACAAACAAGCTGTGAATCATTTCAGAAACAAATTTGACAATTACGCAGTATGTAAAAAAGCAAGAATCCTTTGAAGAGAATAGCTAAAAGGATACCGAAGAGAAAAGATACAAGTGCAAAGATGTGCGTCATTTTTATTACAAAAAAAAATACCATGCAGTTTTATAAAGTTTTACGTTTTCATCAGCACCTTCTTTCCGCCCGTATAGTCGAACGAAAATAATACAAAGAGAATTGGATTTTTAAAACATTTGTTGATTTGTGCAATTATTTTACTTAGGCTGTACACAGACCAAAGGCGTACGCTTGGAAGGGGGTGAACCGTGTTTGAAGCAGTTTCCCATAATTATCAAGCAAAATAATTTTCCGTCCATCAAACGAAACTATGGTACTTCTCTCCAGTATTCCCAATTTATGCATTTTAGTCAAGGGCGAAAATTTAGAGAAATTATTTAAAAATGATCTACAGTCTTCAATTTTGTGATATTCTTCATTAGATTTTTCGAGAGCCAGACAAAAGTGGGACTTCACTGCTTTCTGTACTGCTTGATATACATAAAGCAATAGCTACGTCACAGTCTTGACTGCCTTCAGAACAAGCTCGTGGACCAAAGGTTTTTGAATGGTCTACCCACGGACAACTGGTAATACTAGTCTGCAGTCCCGACTTTTGGAACCATTGCACTGAATGCCTAGCCCCTGTCCCCAAATATTAAGTTATGCCTGCGTTTCCAAAAACACACGTAGTGCAATGTTCGACCTTCTAACTGTAGGTAGGAGTGCAATCGGTTGTTTTGGGGACTGTTATCTCCAAGATGCCAAGTTTTTGCTTATATATGTTCTACGTTCGACAACGAAATATAAACAAACAACCGGATCGGCGATAACTCACCATCCCAAATGCAGAACTTCTCTTCAAAACAAGACAAAATTTCGTTGAAATATATTTAGGAATAACAGTATTGAGAAAAGAGGACAATAACGACGACGACGACAACGACGGTGATGACACCGACGACAACGACGGTGATGACACCGACGACAACGACGGTGATGACGCCGACGACAACGACGGTGATGACGACGACAGACACCCACAGCAAATATTAGTACCCGGCGAGTTTTCTTTGCCGATGACAAACTTTCGAACCGAAAAATCAAACACGAGTATTTACATTATATGCCTACTTATATACAATTCATCTGGACATATTCGAGATATTTTGAATATTGTCTACTCATAAATTTGATAGGATTAATCATAAGTAGTTTTACTTTCAAACAACAAAAACACTCTTTTAGGAAGTCTCACCTGTCCCATTTCCATCTTGAACATTGGTTGGGTTGGACAGTGTGCAGCAAACAAAATAGTATATTCCTTTCCCCCTCTTTACATAACAAATACTTAAGTGCTTATTTCATTCTAATGAATGAATCTATTTATATTGAAGAATATTTTTGAAACTTATTATTTATCTTCGATACAAAACAAAAGTTGCAGTAATCTTTTTCAGTCAGAGTGGAAATTGGAATGGAGTTTGACCCCGCAGCAACAAGACCCGTTTATTTCCTTCCGTTTATCGTTTGACATTCGAATAAATTCAAACTGGTATGTCACATTTAGTCCTCGTGGGGAAGCAAATGAATGCTGGAAGATTTTGCCTTGGGCTTTTGCTACGGGCTGTGCTTCTCAGGACTAGGGGGGTGACGGTAGGATGTCGAGGAATGCTGAGAGCTTCCTTGTGTGATTGGCACCAGAAAGCTAGTTGAGGAAGACTGTTAGTGGAAGCAACGAGTGACAATCACCAATTTGGTTCTTATTCGGTTCTTTTTGCTCGCTCATTAACCCCTCCCCCATTAACTTACTTCTTTCCTCTCTTCATATCCCTATTTCCCAAAATTAAAAAAACCGTCAACATAGGTTTCTTCGATTTGAAAGTATCTGTCTACCTATCTATCTATGTTCCACGAACACGCCACGTCGATGGAGCTAGAGGGCTGAAGATTTAGACATTCGATCCTTATTATGTATTGAAAAAAATGTTTTACTTGTTTTTTTTTAGACCCTCATCCGAAAATTTTTTTGGTTTGATGTTTAATTCACAGTGGGAGTTTATGCAAAAATTGTCCCTTAGCTTGTGTCTAGCAGCGTTCATTTTTTTCAATGATCACCGCCTAACAAAAGGAAAAAGCAGTAACTTAATCACTGATCACATTTTTAAAATTTATTTTCAACTGATCACCTCTAAAATTGCATGCCAAAAGACGCTAACTTTGGAGAGATCATAAGACAGAATAGTATATTAGAGGAAAGATAGGAGTCTGAGATATCGTAGGAATGATTAAGAAATTCAAATAGTAATGGTCTGGGCATGTTGCAAAGATGTCAGACGACTGCTTGATATCACGAGTAACAACATGGATTCCCAGAGATCATATGCGAAATTGAGACCAACGGAAAATAAGATTGTGCAAAAGGTGAGACAAATTCAAGATTCCTGCGATACCCTTGATAGAAAGTTCTGGCAACGGACGCTAGGAGGCTGCTGCTGCTGCTGCTGCTGCTGCTGCTGCTGCTGATGATGATGATGATAATGATGATGATAATGATGATTAACCCCGCCCTTTTTTAAGTAGCTTTTGAAAATAGGAATAAGAAATAACATTCAGAACTCAAGAACAAAAATTGCGTCGAACAGTGTAAGCCCATCATTTCCGTATGTACTAAACTGAATGTTTGAAGTGAAGATTCGGTTTGAGTAGAAAGTTATAAATAATGTCTGCTGCTCCTATTATGGAGATGGAACGATAACCTTAAATTGTGACCATTCTGGGTAAGAATGCATTTTCGTCCATTTGCAGATGATTTCAATTGCAAATTGAATATTAAGCGATGTGCAAAATCGATGAAAAACGTTCCCGAAAAAGTTCAAAGAAATGAGAGAGAGAGAGAGAGAGAGAGAGAGAGAGAGAGAGAGAGAGAGAGAGAGAGAGAGAGAGAGAGAGGTACTTTTTTCTTCTCCGAGTCAAGAATCTAACTTATGCCAGGTATAACAACCACCGGATCGATAATGATGGGAACCTTATAAAAAAAGTTATGGTAGAAATTAAGTGGACGCATCCTCAAAAGAAGAAGAGATCAACGAAGAATCACGTTAGGTTGGAAATCTTGACTTTCAAGAACAAGAAATTCCCACCAGTCCTAGAAACAGAAAGTTCACAAAGTACTGGCTCTGCAATGCCCAAAATAGAGGGGTCAATAGGATCTGGGGAAGGTCTATGTTTAAGGAGGCTAAATAGATGCAGATGCAGATGCAGATGATGATGATGATGATGATAAAATAATGTCTGGATGAATTTGTCAAGCTCCTAAATGTTATCCTCCGAAAATATTTGATTGCTTTTTGACTGCATATGAGCAAAAGCTGGAAGTATCTGTTAAAAAAAAAATTTTTTTTTCCAACTGACAGCTTTTTCTGTCTCTGCAGTCATTACGAAAAACATGTTGTCATGGACAACTAGCATGGACTCAGGGACCATTAGACTATATCATTTATTTTTGACATATTTCTTTTTGGTTGACCGTTTGAAACAAAAGGCGTTGGTCATGGTCCGGTTTCTCTAGAGTGATTAACCAGACTTGTCAGATTTTACGAACAACGCTAAAGAGTTTCGATTCATCCTTCTTTCCTTCCTTCAATTTTCCTACTTTTTTCATTCCTCTCTCTCTCCCTCCGTTTTTTCTTCCTTCTATTTCCCCTCTATTTCGTTCTATCCCCTTTCATCCCCTCCTGTCCACTTTAAACTGGATTGGATCCTGACTTTCCCATTCCGGAAGTTTTTACCACAAGGGCTTTCACTTCGAAAAATTAACTTCCGGTTTAGATTTGATTTTCATAGGGCCAGGGGGTAACTTTTTTAATTTTCAATATCGATTCATTTTGATATATTTTCCTCCACTTTTTAAAATTCAAAATCAGTATAAAGAAAGAGGGGGAAAAGAACATTTTGAGTCTTGTATAAATATGTAAATAAACTTGCTACTACTACTACTGCTACGACACCAAGACTTCGACGAGGTAACCGCACCAAATGGGATTTGGAATTTTATAAAATTTTGCATGATAAACTGAACATTCTAGTTCGTTCTGGATTTACCCATTGGATTAAATGCATTAATGGACCTATCTACTTAATAGACAATCTATTTTGGATCCATTTCTCAGTGGTTTTTGTTTGCTATCTCAGTGTATAATAGTTTAAAAGCTTACTTTCTTGTCTCACGTGGTTGGGAGTAATGTATATTCTCATAGAAGTAGGGTTAACCTTTTTTTACGATTTTAATACCGATTCATTCTGATATATTTCCTCACATTTGAATTTTTTTTAAAGAAACGATACATTTCTCCACAAAAAAACAGAAGCCTTTAGGCTGTTTATTTAAAAAAAAAGTATCACTCTTTGTTGAAAATCGTTTTTACATAAAAAATTTTTTGGGTAAGAAAATCATTTTAGAATAACAATGGAATGTATTATTTTTTCAATTGAAATCTGTTCCATTTAGAGCTTGACAGGAATAAAAAAAACAGTACACAAGGGAGCTCTGCAATAGACAAAAATTTTGGAATTTTTCAGAATAGAATTTCCTTTCGCATCTTATATTCATCTGTTTCTGTTATGTCTTCGTGACTATTTGAAAAGTGAAAATTTTGCTATTTCAAGTGAATACAAAACTACTTTCTCTTGTTACGTTGGGGGATTCGGGTGATTATAACAATATTTTCAGCGGTTAGATTGTTATAACAACTGTGCAAAACACGAATCTTCATTAAGTGATTTATTCCAATTAGAGTAAAGTCAGATAATTGCATTCATTTAAGGAGTCTGAAACAACTGAGGAAACCTGGATATTTCTGCTAGTATGTATATATATATATATATATATATATATATATATATATATATATATATATATATATATATATATATATATATATATACATATATATATATATACATATATATATATATATACATATATATATATATACATATATATATACATATATATATATATACATATATATATACATATATATATATACATATATATATATATATACATATATATATATACATATATATATATACATATATATATATATATATATATACATATATATATACATATATATATATACATATATATATATACATATATATATATATATACACATATATATATATACATATGCATATATATATATATATATATATAATATGATGTATATATATATATAATATGATGTATATATATATATATATATAATATGATATATACATATGTATATATATGTATACACTGCAGAGTTTATAAATATCAATATATACTAGGGTTGTCCATAAAGAAATGTTTTGGAGGTCCTTGAATGAAATAGTATGTAGCAGTGACCCTGTCGTTCAGTATGAATAAAAAAACAACATCGAATCACATTGGTTAGTTCTTGACTACACGTGCCAGAGTGAACATGTGTTTAGAGCGCTAGGATTTTTTATTTCCAAGTTGAATAAAGTGTGGAAATCTGTGGAGACTTTCCCAATGTTTTTTGTATGGAGGATTATCTCAACCATGCCGTTGTAAGTGGGGCTAGCGCTTAAATTCGGGACGAACATCCACCAAAATGAAACCAAATATGGTGGACATACACATAGAAATAGTCCTTGGTGTGATCCATGGAAATCGTCGGCAAACTGTCTGTTAAGTTCTCGAAGAGGTGGGAATCAGTAAAGGTTCGTGCCATATGAAAATAAAAACTGTCGATGCTTTGTGTTGTCTGTACCGCATCGGTTGATGGATGAATCTAACTTTTATCGGAACAGGAGACATCTCTTATTCCCCCAGTTTCCCTACTCTACAGATTTCACACCCTGATAATTCATCAATTTCAGAAAATAAAAGATATAAAGAACTGTCACAGACCTGTACACTATCCCTCTAAATGACTTCCAGACCGTGTTCTAGAACTGGCAAAACGCTGTTAATTATGTATGACATTGGGGGGTATTTTAAAGGAAGAAAATCTCATCATGTTATAGGTAAAGGAATTCATTTATTTTTGAAAAGGTTCAGTTTCTCTTTTGACACTTCGTATAAACATATCTGTATGCATATAGGCAAACGTATACATAATTACATACACGCATATATGTATACACACGTGCACACAAACACATACAAACACATACAAACACACACACACAGAGCCAGCCACCAAATAAAAAAATGAAGAAACCTATGTTGACAGTTCTGGTTTTGATCACCTCTCTTCGTTCGTACTGCATTTTTTCTAAAAAATGAGTGTACCAGCTGAGTGATTTGATATTTTCTACCAACTCTAGAATCAGACAATATTTATTTATTTCCGATTTTCGTTTTATGTCACAGAGTTTTTAGGAAGAGGAATTTATCTTTCGTCCTTGCTTTGCTGAAAACGCAAGACTCATATATTTAAAAATTCATATTTATCAATCTATGTTCCTCTCCGTTTCTCTATTCTGATTTGTATCTATCAAGTTCTCTCTCTCTCTCTCTCTCTCTCTCTCTCCAAACACACGCACACACACACGCACACACAAAACATATATATATATATATATATATATATATATATATATACACCTATTGCCAGATTATCGGTGATACACACACACACACACACACACATATATATATATATGTATATATATATATATGCAAAGTCTACCGATTGGATTCAGAAACTGTGCCTATGATATTACAATGTTACTGTTAATGCAACACTTTTAATTACGTGCACCTCGTACTTAATTTGGTATTTCATGATATTTCTGTAAAATATAATTTGTTTCCAATGTTTTACTTTGAAGTAATGTGTATATATATATATATATATATATATATATATATATATATATATATATATATATGTGTGTGTGTGTGTGTGTGCGTGTGTGTGTGTGTGTTATCTTGGCCTTTAAATATTCCAAATTGAATGATGCTAATTATATACATATATCACCCAAAGTGGATTTGTTACTCAAACAAGTATATGTTTTTGCCTTTTTTGGCTTTCTTTGATACGTCTGAAGAGGCCCAATGAGGGTAGAAACGTAAACTTGTTTGTGTAGCGAATGAACTTTCCACTAAATTTCAAGCTCTACTTTAAACCAACTCAACTCTCGGAGTATAAAATCGAGTGTATCGAGCACTCTATGAAATAAATCTATCACATATCAGACATTACTTTATATTACATTATATCATGCAATAGTGCAAACCTGATTTGCACTATATATATATATGTGTGTGTGTGTGTGCGTGTGTGCGTGTGTACGTGTGAGTGCGAGTGTGTGTTTACTCAACAGAAAGGGTTCAACAAGTGTAATTTGTCATGTTCATAGTTGTATTTTTGAGCTAGAAAATGCAACTGTGAACACAAAATATTTTTCTAAATATCCAAGTTATCAGATATAACTATTATTGAATATAACTGTAATTATCCCCAACCAATGTTAGCTATACTTCATTTCTTATATATATATATATATATATATATATATATATATATATATATATATAGAGAGAGAGAGAGAGAGAGAGAGAGAGGGAGAGAGAGAGAGAGAAAGAGAGAGATCAAAGCCAAGAATGTTATAAGAAAGAGTGAAAGGTTGCTAATGAAAAAAAAATCTTGAAAAATCAAAACTCCTCAGGAACTGAACACTTTCAGTTCAGAGGAAGAATTCTACGTCATTTACGAATGATTTATTCCAAATCTTTTTAGTACAAGTCTTTGGAAACCTTGGACTAAATTGCTCTCATTCTACAAGGGAAATTTCATTAGTTTTGCAAGAACTACAACAAGTCAAATTTGACCATTTCTCTCAGTCTACCATTTTTTCCCCTGCCTTTTGGCTTCTATTACAAAGGGAAATGTTCTTGTGGCACAAGAAGCCATCTAAAAACTTCAGCATAGCAATTATTGAACTAAGAGTTCCGCTCTGCAACGGTCTTCTGAATTGCGCTATTACAGAGAAAACAATTTCAATCTGGAAGTATTTGGTCTGACCTTAAATTAGTTTTCGTGAAATTGTTGGTATTTGAAGAGGAAAAAAAAAGACTAAGATTGAAACTGACCAATTTCATTGCCTTGAGCGAGTTCTGTGATTTCTACAGGTCTTGTTTTGATCAATAATGTAGGGTCCTTAAATGGTGCAACAATCTTCGCTCCGTTGATAATGACGCTATTTCATTGAATGAAACATAGATTAAAATAAAGGTCGAATAATTTTTTTTTTGCCTGGACCAATACAGCATAACATTATCGAGATTTAGATGATATGACCTTAAAACTCGAATCATGAGCGGGAGGAGTTTCTGCTATATAACTAGCAGACTATGGAATCAGTTACGCCGTGCAGTATGGAACATACAAACATCAGCAAGTTTTAAATAAAGAATAAAACCATCCTTGTTCCATAATTATAAATAACTGTGACACAGTGACGTACGCAAAATCTGATGACTAATTCGTTCCGACTTCTAAAGCCTAACCCGGGTCGACGAGTACGTTAGTATGAAGAAATTCTCTGCTCTCCCGGTACAACCTGAAATGATCCTTTGAATGAAGAGGTTGTGCCATCCAATGAAAAGGACAGAATGGACCCTTTCTAACAATCCAATAGAAACGCCATTGGTATAACAGCTGTCACTATACAATAAAAAGCGATCATTTTGAATAGTGGTGATTAGAACTAAACACCCATGGTGCCACCTAGGAACTAAAGCAGAACATTTTGGCTAACCAAATAAATTCATTTTCAAGAGTATGTAGCTCTGTCCTTTCTAATCAAGATATATGTGGAGGTGTAGATATAGTTCAAGAGTTTGATCGTCCCTGCCTTGCACAGATCTCATCACCTGTTTGTGCCGAAGTTGATATTACTGATATCATAATGTGTTCAAACTCATCCACACCAGTGACATTTCTTGTTTATCTTTCTCATCTCAAGAAGAAGCAAAATACTTGAGAACCAGATCAGCCATCAACGCCGACGATGTGTGAAGGTTGATACTAAGACAACTGCTTCCGGGTAATTGCCCTTGTATGAATGATCTCAAATAACTGCCACCTGATAATAGCATAGCTATTGTAGAGCGAAACTTGAAATTTGGTAAATGGAATTGCTGTCCGGGTAAGTGATCACACCCATGGGTACATAGTTCAAGGAAGGGAGAATTATCCAAGGGTAATTGTCCTGATACCGTAAAGGTTTTGGTGACATTGCAGTATGGCTAGATTTGTCGGGTTTCTTTGAGCGGAGGATTTGTCCTTATCGCTTTTCTTGCTAATCCATCACTATATTCTGTTATGGCATTGACAAACGAGATGTTCGGGTATTAATTTCCACGTAGTTATTATCTTGATTCGCTGCATGAATCCAGCGACGTCATAAAAAAAAGGGTCCTTCCTCGAGTTCTTTGGAATGGACACGGAATAAGTCACTCTTTGGAGAACAGCAGGGAATGATGGATCAATGCACACATACACGCACACATACGCACACATATATATGTATATCTATACATATATATGTGTGTGTGTGTGTGTGTGTGTGTGTTTATGTGCGTGTGCATGTGCATGTGCATGCGTGTCTCGAAGTACGAGTCAGAAATTCAATATCCAATGAGTGATGGGCTTATTTCATAGAGTGCTTGATACTTTCAAAATGAAGCAGAGATTCTGTTTCTGCCCCCTTTGGGCTTCTTCAGACGAATGAAAAAAGAAAAACACGAACAGATATCCACAATTAAGCAAGAGGGATTTAAAAAAACCGAGATTGAAATAGGAAGTTTCCAACCAAAAAAGTATCCCCACCTTTGCTAATAGAAAAAGAAAAGAAAAAAATGAAGTAGCATTAAAGTGCCGGCACAACTAAACATTTCAGTTAAAAACATAATTTAGCACCTCACATACAGGTACACAAAAATAACTACCGAAGCTGTCTTATTCCCCCTCGTTATTACTAACAATATTCATTGCAGAATTACAATCAACATTATCGTTATCAACATTTTATGCCTCCAACCAGTGTAAGAACAACCCTTTTCATAATTCATAATTATGAGAACGTTTTATAACATACCAAACCTAAAAAATCAAACGAACAACTAAAGTCATGCAAAAATGAACCTTAACAGTGGGGAGAATATTTGAATGGAAATATAATACTCTCAGAGAGGAAACTTACCACAAACAGCTGATGTTTTAACAACATTCTAATAGAGAAAGTGCCTATAGTAACCCAGCTATAAATCTACCTGCAAGCAAAGTATCTCAACTATGTACATCAGAAAGAAAAAAAACAAAAACAAAAACAAAAAGAGCAGTGGCCAACAACTAAACACAGAAAAGAAAAAAAAAGAAAAAATAAAATATATAAAGAGAATCGGGGGAGATTCTTCCCTGAGAAAAAAAAATATCGCCCAAAATTGGATCCAATATGAATCGAATCATTTGCCTGAAGAAGCCCAAACAGTTGAATAAACGTGTTTTTGCAGCAAATCCTTTATTTCACTATATATATATATATATATATATATATATATATGCATATATATATATATATATATGCATATATATATATATATATATATGCATATATATATGTGCACATATATATGCATATATATATGCATATATATATGTGCATATATATATATAATGAATAGATAATGAAAGTCTGCGAATGTATCAAATCATTCCTTATTTTTATATATATATGTGTGTGTGTGTGTGTGTGTGTGTGGAAGGATTTTAGATTACGAAAAACCACCAAATGCATGTATATGTATATGCATGTACATATATGTATACTAAACACATACACAGAGGCACACACACACACACACATACATATATATATATATATATATATATATATATATATATATATATATCTATATATATATATATATATATATATATATATATATATATATATATATATTTATACACAAGTCCAATAATCGCCAAAGGTGAGAATTTAAAAAAACATTTTATTGTTAATTATCATCGTTTACAAGAAAATGTACGTCTAAAATCAATAAAAGAACACGTGTCCACAGCCAATGAAAGAGTATATATTATCACAATGTTTGCGATATGGCCTCTTCAATCTGCATCTGCTAATTGCCAAGATTAGGAAAGAATAGTGGTTAGATACGTGTTACAGCAATTTTATGAACTAATAATCATGATAGGTTAATCTATGTATACACTGTAAATACTATTGCCAAAAATATACCCGATATTTTACAAGTTTAGTTTAATTTGACTCAAAGCTGCAGTAATGTGGCATCCAGTGAGGATTGATCTCATTACAGTAGAAATGATCAGCATCAAAAGCACATTATTGCACTCATTGCGAAGCTTTGGATTTCATGTTACTGAAATGTTCGTGAATTTCACCGAATCCCGAATAATTTCAGGAAATCATCAGTATCGCAATCTCACATGCATTTTTAGCTTTTCCCTGATCAGGCAGCTAACAGCAAAATAATCATCCTCTCTCTGAGCGGATTTTATGGATGAGGAATACATAGCAATTCTCATTTCAATACATCTATTTTAAGAACTGAGTTCTCGGCTGATTCTCACCAGTGAATTCATCAAAAACTTGAAAACCCCCACAAGCGTTCATCCAGCATCATCGTCAATAAAAACTTCATGAAAAAGGTACAGATATATGGGTGGTTACTTGAACGAATTCCTGAATCCGCTCTTAAAACAATCTTAATCAATCATCCTTTGGTCTATAGATCACCCTTCCACGAAATGTCATTGACATATAAAATACTTTTGGAGATATTTTATGGATAAACCTGATTTATTGCATAAATAGATAAAGGTTTGCTCTTGATTCGTAAACTAAAAATCAAGGAGAGACAAGCTGTTACACTATTGTTACAGCTGATAATAACGTATTGCGTAATGAACGGCTGCAGAAAAATTGAACATTCAAAACTGTATTTTACTGAATTTAATCACAGAGGATATAATTCGGGGTTTAGGGTTAGTTTTGGGTCAGAGTTTTTATCATGGGAGTTGAAAATAACAACAAATATTTTCTCTCATATCTATAGAACAGAGAAAAATATACATCGACGGCTAACAATAATAATTCATTAAACATTTTCTGATATATCTTACATACCGGTTATACACATATCCAGTTTTATAATTAAGGGGAAAATATTCGTGATAATTGCAACAGTAACCCTTATACTAGCCCTACCCTAAAACTAACCCTAATCCTAACCCCTAATTATATCTTTTATGATTAAATATGATAAAAATTCATGAAAGTTTAGAACAGCTCTAAGTGTTCATGTTTTCTCCCTTGATTCATTCCGTAATACATTAGTAGTAGTAGCAATCTCATTACCAATTCGACGATTTAGTTTCTGGACTAAGAGCAAACCTTTATCCATGAATCAATAAGATGATCCGTCAAAATAATTCCTGGTTCCGCCCAAAAATTCAAGCAAATAACCTTTACTCCATTTTCTACTCTCCCAGAAAATTTCATTGAAATTCACTGAAGACATTTGAAGATACTGCGTGGAAAGATAGATATGTCGGCCGACAGACAGAAATGAAGGGATTCTGATATCCCTCACAACTTCATGTGATGCGTAAGGTTTCCCTAACTCTAGCTTTGAGATATTTTTCAAACTTTTTTTTCTCGAAACAACCGTATCAGGTAAATAAAAGGCCCATGACAGCCAATGACAGGAAATATGGCTTCTTTCACATTTGAAAAAAAAATAAGATTGGATGAAAAAAAAGAGAACAATAAGTTTACAGATCCTAGACTATTCCATGACAAAGGTTTGTAATAAGTATTCATCAGATAAACATATCATTAAAAGTATGAAAATCATTTATAATGCATTCCATCATATTGGATTATGACTGGGTAAATCAGTAAAAAAAATGATATGATTATTTATGTATCGATGAGCACTAAAAAACGTGTGGCTAATTAAATGGTAATTTATGTCTAATAATTCAAATGATTTAATTTCAAGTTATTTCTTAAACAGGAGCTTTTTGAAATGGTGATAGGCCATAATATCTCAAGCTAAAATGCTATATAAGAAACCAAAAAAACACTGATATCATTCGGTATTAAAAGAAAAGAGGAAATTTCTTTCGTTGGGAATATAACTTATTTCGATACAAAAAAAGAAAAAAGAAAAAGAATATCATAAATAAATGAGGGAAAAGGATGGTAATATTTTACAATCAGGCTCCTTTAAAAAAGTATTTATGCTCTGTTTTTAAAAAATCTTTTTCTAAGTTCAAAACGTCCAGTGATTCTGTGAAGTAATCTCCCTTGCTAATGATTCCATTGTTTTTATTAGCTGTGTTAATCTATTTTGCACAGACCAATCTATCATAACCTTTACTTTATAACGAAAATCTTGCAAAGCAGGGGTACGTTCAATCATACAATTATGCAATTGCATACTAATTTGCAAAAACGGCTTTTATATAGAAACGTGCTGTCATTCTGATGACGTCATCAAAGTGTTCTTTTATTCAAAAGACCGAAAATTATTATAACGTTAACAGAATCGTATAAAGAAATGTTTTCTCTGATCTCCCTCCCATTTCTTGTCTATTGATCCCCAGTTTCACAGAATGTCTTTGAGTTCGATTCTCACCGTGGGCTTGCTCTTCATAATCCGATTGTCTGTTTAATCGTTGCCCTAGAATAGCAGCCCGATCCTAAGTTGTAATAAACAGCACCGGAAAGTTAGGATGAAGGTAGAAAATAAGTCAAAATGACTAATAATGTTACATCTAAAAAGGAGTTTTGTGGGGATAACTTTAAAAAAAAATAATCTCCGATTCCAAATGATCACTTAACTTTGTAATAAA
>OY735238.1:5468513-5566013 GCA_963457665.1 Thysanoteuthis rhombus | reverse complement strand
TTTTCCAACCTCCCTACAATGCAAATTTTGATTATCTACGTATATAAAGTTCAGTCAATGTAGAAGGCTATTCCAAAATCTTACTGCAAAAGAGACCTTTATAATCTACATATATAAAATGCAACACATACAGAGGGCTATTCTTCATGCTTACTGAGATTCAAATCCGTATTAACCACGTATATATAAGGCAATGTATAAACAAGACTATTCTCCAAGCTGGTTGCGATACAAATCTCTGTTATCCACGTATATGGAATACAATGCATATAAAAAGCTGTTTTCCAAGATCACAGCGATACAAATCTCTATTATCAACGTATATGAAATGCAATTTATACAGAAAGCTACTCTCCAAGCTTACTGTACTACAAATCTCTATAATGCATGTACATGAAATATATAAGAGGCTATTCATCAAGCTGGTTGCAATATAGATCTCTATTATCCACGAATATAAAATGCAATGTATACAGAAGGCAATTCTCTATGCTCACCGCTATACAAATCTCTATTATCCACGTTTATGATGTGCAATGTATAAATGGGACTATTTCCCAAGGTCTTTGCAATACATATCTCTGCTATCCATACATAAGATAAAATGTATACAGAAGGCTATTCTCCAAGCTCATAGCAATTCAGATGTCTATTATCTACTCATATAAAACGCGTCGTACACATCCATATATTTCGTATATGCTACTATTTTCGACTACACGGGTAAAGTTGTATATATGATAATTCCTTTAGTTCAAAAGGTGTCCAAAGATTAAGCGAATATTTTCTGTAATTACTTTTTCAAATGTTTTACATGATATTGGAATTGTTTTTCATATCCTTTGCAACAAACAAATTCATTTTTCTGCTTTACATCGCAGAGGAGTAACACCTTCAGCTGCAATCGTCCTCCTTCAGCCAACTGTGAAATGGAAGAAAAAAAAGGTGTTTTCAGGGACAGAAATAATTTTCATACTTGCCCATTTCGATATAGAATTTTTCTTCTATTCAGAAGGAGAAACACAGTAAACTCACACTACTACTACTACTACTACTATTACTACTACTACTACTACTACTACTACTACTACTAATGATATTGATAGGTCTGGTTATTCAGTCAATACACACCGTCCCTTGACCAGTTTCTTTCGTAAACATGCCATTTTCGGGATGATCAATTTTACAGCTAGAAAAAATAATGATCGATTAAAGTTACATCTCTCACCTCTTGTTGGGCAGTGATCACTAAAAAGTCTGAATTAAGGAAAAAAATGCGAATTGACTCAAACTAAGGGATCAATCTAACATGAAGTTACATCGCAAATTGCACCCCCTACACACTCACACCGAAATCCTATTTGAGAGGAATTTAAAAAAGGAAAAAAAAATTGTTGTCATAATGAGTGAATATTTGAATTTGACTCTCCCTAACCACATTGGAGCAGACCGTGAGCGTGATACATACATACATACATAGCTATCTAGCTGCACTGACTTGAAAACTAAAGAAACTGATGTTGACAGTTTTGGTGACAGTTTCCGTTGACAGTGTCCAATGATTAACATAATAAAGAAAAAAGCGGCAGAGGAAGAAGAAAACAATTCCACTGATAACAATCTTAGTAAAAACAATAAAGATAAATAACGAAAAAGGCGACATAAAAAATAGCAACATGTGACGTATTTGTGTGTTCTTTCATACCATATACCTGACATTACTTGCTTGCTGACCTTCTGCCCATGTCAACTTAAGTAGAGGGGGAATAAAAAATGTCGTGAAGGGATTTAAAACAATTATAACTTTTTTCCTATTTTGATATTTTTGTTTTCCGCTTTTCTCGTATATATGGAGGTACCTTTGGGAATTCGTAATGAACAACAATAAAAACAAAAAACACGAACTAGAATAATATGATTTTACTTTCGATACCCTTAACTCACGGAGCATATTCTCAACTCATAATTCGATGTTTGTTTGCACGTTTTCGATTATTGGACTCTGTTAGTGATTACCCACGAACAGGGAGCCCACGTTCCGTAAAAAATACTGAAAATCTCATACGTGTGTAGAGGAATAGATATGCTTCAAGATGTTTTATTTCAGTGAAAGAGCAAGGATTTGTTAAGTTGAAAATGGTGGATATTTGACAGAAACAATTCTCCTTACATGAGTAAATTAACTTTCACTTTTCATATCATCAAAACCATTTAAACCATTAGAACTAAAAGGAACTCCGTACCTAACGTAAGTGAATCACCTTAGCCAATGCGTACACCAGAACTATTAATCTACAAAATTATCTGATACTATCAAAAGATATAGCATATACCCTTGAACATAATGGGGTTATTTATGTATGGGTCGACACTAAAGGTCCTGAAGCTATTTCATTAGCTAATTCATTTTTAAGAATTTAAGTATCTTAATTCGAATTCTTTAAAGTTTCAACTCTATCTGCTCTGAAGAATGATCAGCAATGAAATGTTGAGAGTTCCTTTAATGTGATCTTCTTCATCATGTCATAATACAAAAGTGAATTAACCAACGAGAATAACGTGCAAACAAACAGAGAAAAAATTGTATTTATCCTGATAGACCTCTTATTTAAAAGTATGTAAAGAAATAGATTTTCAAAATGAAATTACTTGAAAGAAGTACTCGTTCAAGATTTTGGCATTGTTGGTTCAAATGAGCATAGAGACCCCAAAAGCATTTTTTTGAAAGAAAAATCCTTTTTAGATGATGCTTAGATGTGTACTCATATATATGCACATGTTCAAGGTTGTAGCCCCACCAAATATAACAGGGAGGGCCCTTGGGCTCACACACATACTCATAACCAAGACAAACAGACAGAGCCACACACACATGCGAGCACACGCGGCTACTTGAAGAGCAAATAATCTGTAGCCCACTCTGCTGGTTAGTCGGGCGACTTTTAGGGCTACGACGATCTGAGATGAATGTTTCGACCCCCTCCATGAGGTTTGTATCACCCTGTATGTAATTATGAAAAGATAGCCCGATGTAGTCGAAATAAGAGAACACCGAAATTTGATTAAATTCACTTACAGTCTACAGGACTGAATAACAAACCATCAGTTAAATTTATGATCCCATATTAATATATCTCAAGTGCATTCTGGTGAGTATGTCATAGAAGGTCACAAAATGTTCTCAATTTCAAGTATAACGTCATTTTTTTTACGACGGGAGTAAAAAAGAATTTCGTTTTTACTAAATGCATTTGCTTTACTGTTTTGAAATCTAAAAAAGAATAAAAATCTAATGAATAAAAAAATTGGCTGCATTTTTTGATTCTATTTAATCTTAAATAAGTTTACCGAGAATTTTTTTCAAAAAACTTCTTGAAGTTCGTAGCACTTAATGGAAACTGAATAGCAATTTACTTATACTTCAACAGATTCTTCGCTAAATATAGTAACGCTTACAAGCGAGCAGACAAGAAAATGTATGAAACGTTTAGGCGAATTCTTGTTATTCCAATAAACGTTTTTCAATAAGGCTATATAAAGAACCTACCAGCCAAAAAAAGAGGTAGGAGAAGGCTATACCTGCTCAAAAACTCTCTAGAGCCTGCCGCGAGATGATCTTCTGAAACCCTCTCTGGGAAAGTAGAAGAATCTGGATAAACGGAGAATACCTGAGTAACTTCAGATTTGTTGAGAACGTTGTACCCAAAGATCTCAAGAGGATGCTAGACGAACTGAACGAAAGAGCCAAGAGAGTGGGCCTCCACACAAACTTTTACATGAAACAAATGTAATGATCAACAAACATGTAGAGGACAAAAACGCAACAATCAGGATGGAAAATGCAAAACTGAAAAAGTTGACGACTATCTACCTAAGAAAACGAATCTGTAAGCAATTATCATCAAGAGAAGAATGAATCAAGCGAATAATTGCTCTCAGTTGGCAAGATTTCGGTAAAGCCAGTCCAACCTAAAAAAAACACGAGAACCAAGTAATTATTAAAAAGAGGGTCAATAATCAATGTATCCCTACGATAGCCATCATTAGAGCTGAAACATTGAACCTAACAAAATGATTGACCCTCGAACTGATCAGTATACAACATGTAAACCATTAGAAAAACTCAAACGGCAATGGGCTGGTCACGTTGTAAGAATGTCAGACCACTGAGATGATCATGAGATGATCTGACGATTTTGACAAGCTCAGAGGGTATTAGTTCCGCAATGTCCATGTTAAAAAGATCTTGGCGAATGTCGGGGAAAGTGTATATAAAACGACATACCCTAAAAGACTGTTGCTGATGATAGGCAGGAATGATGGAACCTATCATCAATACACTTTTTATTGAGAACTGTGCAATAGTAAACCCGTGCTACAATGATAATTCTCTGTGACTGCAATGCTATTATTGGCAATAATTATAACTAGATACCCCAGATTATAAAAAAAATATATAGATAATGAATATCAAATAGAAACAGACGAGGACCAAATAATCTTAGCAACGGGGCGTATAATAATACAACTTTATATTGATTGAAATAATTCCACTACTATCCAATACTGCTACCAATAGCATCAACTCTTCACAAGAAAAAACGAACCAATATAAACAGAGAGGAAGCCATATTTTTTTCGACCGCCATTTTTTCTGTCTTTTTCAATCGTATCTTCTGCTTGCGGAATTTGACACTGGAATATTTTTAAAATGAAACGCGGTGTCTTTGAATATTCGAAAAAGAAGAAAACTTGTTTAATCAGCAAAGATGAGTTAATTTTTTTTTTTTTTTTCATTTACCGAACTATTTTTTTGTTGGGAATTTCCGGGGAAAAAGAGTTTGAAAAATAGGAAAATTGACTGGAATAAATGAAGAAAAATACTTTTTTTTTAAAATTTGATTCTTTTTTCCCTGATTTTTTTCTTTTTTGTGCTTCTTATTGATTAAATTATACGTGTTTTTCTTTCTCTCCATCTTTTTTCTTCTCTTTCAATTTACTTTCTCTCCGTCTCGATTTTGTTTTTATTCTTTCTTTCTTTTTCTTTACTCCTTTTCTCAATCTTTATTCTTTTTCTCACTCTGCATTTCTCTCTTTTTCCATCCTTTCTCTTTCTCTCTCTCCTTTTCTTATGTCTCTTTCTTCTTTGTTTTTTATTAATTTATTCCATTTTTTTCCAACTTTTCCTGTTGCTTTCTCTCTGTCTTCCTTTTCTTCTCCCTTACTACCTCTTTTTTCACCACTTCCTTTTTCTTTCTCTTACATTCTTTTTCTTTCTCACTTTTTCATCATTCTATTCTTTTCTTTGACTACTACTTTCTTTCTCCCTCATGTTCTCTTTCCTTTAACTTTTTTCTGTATCGTTTTTCCTCTTTCAGGCTTTTACCTTTCTTTCTTATTTCCTACTTCATCCTTTAGCTTCATTCTTCTTTGCTTTCTTTTTTATTTACTTTCTTTCTTCGGATCTTTTCTCTACTTTTATTCTTTCATTCGTGTTTTTTACTCCTTTCTTTCCTTTCTTATTCTTTTTCGTTTTTATTTGTTTGAACAAATTTTCCTCGCCTGTCACACATCTTTGTTGTTTCATTCATTTATCCCAAACATCTAAATATCTTTTTCTTTCTTGTTTTCACTCTTTTAGTGGAGCAGAAAAGCGACAAACCAGGATGAACTCATTAAATTTGGTGCATATATATAGTTACCCCTACTGATTAGATTTAAAAGCTGATTGAATATATATATATATATATATATATATATATATATATATATATATATATATATATATATAAATATATATATATATATATATATATATATATATATATATATATATATAGTAGAAATCTGATTTTCAATATAGAATAACATAATATAGTATACATCAATGTCTGATATGTGATAGATTTATTTCATAGAGTGCTCGATACATTCAACTTACTTGAAGTTCCAAGAGTTAAGCTGGTACATATATATATATATATATATATATATATATATATATATATATATATATATATATATATTGTGTCATCGACAGACAGCTGTTCTGTTGTATTACAATTCAGTGTGGCTTATCCCATTCAGTACCACGAGGTAAGATCGAAACCTTCGCCTCAGACCCAAAGGCTGGCATCTACCTCTGCCCCACGCAGACCTGGACAGTCAGTAAGGTTGAATTTAAGCGATATATATATTAGTATTGGCACCCAAAACCACTATATAATAATCCTATGTAAGTGTTGATAGATATGACTATTGATTCAATTATGTTCTATTACTTCTCTATAAAAATGTCATAATGTTTGCTTATCATTTTGTTTCTGTTTTGCTTTATAAAAGAACAATGAATATTTAATCTACTTTGCCGTTATCTTCTGACATTGTTGACTCTGGATTTGTACATTTAGGAACCAACAGATTCTAAGGTGTATAGTTCAAATGATATGGGTTCTACACGAACTGGGTGGCCATTTTAAAAAATGTTCAATAACAACTAACAAAGGTCACTGATGACTTGTATCTATATTTAAAAATAATCACTTCGAGCAACTACATGTCGATATCAAATTTCATGTTCTCTACCCTGTGCACAATTCAGCCAGAAATCGCTCCTCAACCATTCATTCTCTCTATCCTACCATTTCATCCTTACTTTCTCATTTCATTGCTCTCATTTTTCTTCATTCCTCCTCTTTCTCTTTTTCTTCTCATTTTCCTTTCCCCATTTTCGTTTTCTTTCTTCGTCTATTTCGTTCTATTTCTTTCTTTCATCTCTCTTTACTTACTCATTTATTTCTCTTTATAGCAGTCTTTCTTTTCTCAATTGCATCCTTTCTTTTGCTTTCATTAATTAATTTTCTTTCATTCTCTGTCCATTATTTCTCTCTTTTTTCCTTTCCTTCTTCATTTATTTATTTATATATCTTGTAGGTCTTTTTCCTTTCTTCTCTTATAACACAAAGGAATCTATATATGATGTGTCAGAATTATCATAAATGTGTCATATATATTTAGAACTCAATTTTAACCGACGTCCCTTTTTAAACGGTGATCATGCAAGTTGGCTGAACCGTGTATAGAATAAACAATTAATGAAATCAATGAAAAGCTGGTGCAGGGATCGAATCTACGTCGAACAAAAAGCTGTTTAGGCCAACAGGCATATTACCGTGTGAAAGGGATGTTGGTTCAAACAGAGTTTCAAATAAAAGAAATGCATTTATTTTTATCTTTTCTGTATACGCTATTTGTTATGTTTTCTTTTCTTTTTATTTTCTTCCTTCCCATTATTTAAATTTATCTTCTTCCTTTTTTGCTCCTTCATATCATTTTTCATTCTATATCTCTCATTCTTTCTTTTTTCTTTTACTTTTTACTTTTATTTCTCTTCATTTCTTCGTCATATCTGCTTCAATTCTTTCCAATCTCCTTTCTTACTCCCCTCCTTCCTTATTTTTTTTCTTATTCAGTACTCTGTTCCTTTCTTTCTTTCGTTCCCTTTTCTTATCTTCCCTATCTCCTCCCTTTCTTTCTTTCTCTCCCATTTCTCGTTCCTTTGTTCATTTGTCAATTCCTTTGTTCCTTCATTCCTTTTCCCCTTCTTCCCACACCTCAAACTCCTTTTTTTCGATTCTTCCTTCCTCTTTTTTTCCTTCCTTTTTCGTTTTTCTTTCAACTACCTTTTTTCTTTCCCTTTTCTTTCTTTATTTCCTTCCATCTTCAATTTTTTCTTCTCTTATATCCTCTCTTCTTCCCTCACTTTCTTTTCTTATCTCCTTCCTTCTTTCTCCCCCTTTTCTTTTTTTCTTTTTCTTCTTCCTCCCATTTCCTTCTTTAATTTTTTCCTTCTTTTTTCCTTTCCTTTTTTTCTCCCCTTTCTTTCTATTCTCTCTTTCCATTCTTTGTTTTGCCTTTTCTTTCTTATTTCCTTCTTTCCATCTCCCCCTTTCTTCCTTTCTTTCATTTTTTATTTTTTTTCTTCCCCTTTTTGTTTTTTTTAATTCTTTCTCTTATTCCCTTTATTTTTTCCTTTCTTCTCTGTATCATCTTCTCCTGTTTCTTCTGCACTTTCTTCCTATCTTACTTATTTCTCTTTGTTTTCTTCCCTCTTTCTTCCTTCTGTTTCTTTCTTTCATCGTTTGTTTCTTTTTTCTCAACGTTCCCCTCTCTTCTTTTCTATCCCTTATTTTCTTTCCTTTCTTTATTTTCTTCCTTTTATTTCTATTTTCTCCCCCGTTCTTCTCTTTATCTGTCTCCCTCACTTTCTTTTCACTTCATCCTGCATTCCGTTTTTTTTCAACCCAAATGCTCTGAGCAAATTAAGATCAGAACATAGAGAAAAAAAAAATGGATGGCATTCCTCATTTTCACAACGGAAATTCCAATACCCAAAAAAACCCTCCAAGAATTCCAACTCTCTTATTTCTAACCTGTGGCATTCAAATTGTTGCACCAATTTTATTTCCTTCTTCATTTTTATTTTCGGTTTTATTTTCTCGTTTAATGGAATAATGCACGATTTCTTTTGGAGAAATTTGATTATTCTAGAATATCTGAGAGGAAGAAGATTAGAATTTGGCCTCGCAAATTCCTGTAAATGCTAATCTTAGAAATTAAAAAAAAAAATGAAGAAAAATAACATAAATAGCTTATAGCGTAACAACATCATAGCTGGACTTAGTGAATGCTTTAGCTTAAAAGAGAATCCTGACCTGGATGAGCAAACATTGGAGACGTAGGAAAAATTCAAATTATTGAAGAATTATTTTGCTGTGGGTCATTTATTTCAATTTGTGGGGTCTGTAAATATTAATTGGTGCTTTTTGCAATTCACGTAGAAAACATAAAAAATACATATATTTTAATCATACAGAAAATATGAAATTAAATTAAACACAATTTTAATCAAATAATGATTTATTTATACAATAAACACTCGTTGTAAAGGAATTCTTTCGAACGGCTTGGTTCAACAACGCACGCGTTTTAACGGTATGTCAGCATTCATATTCTTACTAAACTATAGGAAATGGGGTACAAGTCATAAATTATTTTTCAGCCACAGAACACGGAGATTTCAGTCTAATTTTTGGAAAACTACGATGTATGGGACATTAAACAGTAAGAATGAAATGTTATGCATACGTGTAAGAGCAAAAGTCCAGGAGATTCAGGAGATTCAGGTCAACTGCCTCTCCCCAGACCTTTGGCTCGTACGCCTGTTAAAAGGTCAGGCCAGTCGAAGGTTCAGCGTGGAGACTGATTCCCACTGAGGTTCGAGAGTGTGGGTGGCCTTTAGCTCGCAGTATTGATCATAGTGTGGAGTTCGGTCTCCTCATCAAGAGGATTCCCAGGATCGGAACAGGAGGTTCTGTACATACTTTTCAGCTGCGTACGGTACGTGGTATTTCCGGAGAACCACTTTTCTAGCTTTGACAAGGCTCAACGTGCCCAACACAATATGTCTGTAATATTATTCTTATCCATTCTCACAGGCTCCTCGTGGAAAATAAGGCCAGATCCTCACTGTACTTCTTGGTCTGATGGAAATAGTTTTTCTACGAGTTAACTTTTACAATTTCGTTTCTTATCTTTGTTTTATGAGTATTTTTTTGAAATTTCAAAGCATATTTTATTGAATTCATAATCTCATAAAAGTATAACAAAATGGTTTATTTGAAATTTCAGGTTTTATTTTGTCGAACTCCTATTTTCATAAATGTATTAGAGAAGGGTATTTTTGAAATTTCAAATTATATTTCATTAAACTCCAACTTTTATAGATGTATCATAAAATAATATTTTTGAAATTTCAAGACATAGAGCTCCTTCTTTCTTTAATGTATTATGAAATGGTACTTTTGAAATTTCAAGTTATATTCCAATGAGGTCCTACTTTCATAAATGTATTATGAAATGGTATTCTTGAAATTTCAAGTTATATTTCATTGAAATTTCAAGTTATATTTCATTGAAATTTCAAGTTATATTTCATTGAAATCTCCCACTTTCGTAAACGAATTTTACGATAGTATTTCTGAAATTTCAAGTTAAATTTCATTGAACTCTTACTTTCATAAATAAATTAGAAAATTAGATTTGTGAAATTTCAAGTACTCCTAAATGAACTCCTAATTCTTATAAATGTACTATAAAATAGTCCACCTACCTATAGGCATTCGATAAATATCAGAATACGTGTATGGACATGAATTGACAATTCAGTTAAAAGATCGTTGGAAAAAAAATCACAAGTGTAACACAACCAAACTCTTCTCAATTTACTTAGGCTTGGAACCGGCAAAGACTTGACCTACGATTTGTTTGTCTTCTACCCTGGTTGCAAGCCAAGTTTGAACGGTTCAATATGTCCGGCTATTTAACCATAGGCTAGGGGAAAGGGAGAGAGCTTGAATCATTTCCCCCCGTGAGCATTAGTGCAGACTGAACGTAGACCATCTCAGACAGGTTTATAACTTGGTTCATCTATTCAATTTTATTGTCTGCTAACCATTTGGCCACCTGCACCCAAATATCAACCCTTTGTAGATAAGGCTTACAAATTCAAATTGCCGACTCCTGGCGCTAAACCTTGTTTATTTTTTCTTTTGCAGAGTATATTTTTGGAGTTTTTTTTGTCTCCTTTGTAGCTGTCCAAGCATCGATAGCATCACTGACTGACATACCAAAATGTGAGTTAACTCCCTTGCTCTGTGTTTAACTGAGATACAAGTTATTTCCCTTGCTCAGAAAACGTGAGTTTTGTCCCTTACTCAGTATTGTCAATTTCGATGGAAATTTTTGATTACATATAGATGTCACAAATTGCTATTTAAATAAATCTAACAATAAAATCAGTATTTTTATTCAATTTATTGTCATAAGATGAGTGATATTCTTCACAAATTTAGCAATATCTCGAAAAAGTAAAAGTAGAGGTCACTTTCAATGAATTGATAATAAGTAATATATTTTCTTGATGTCCAACATATCTCACGAATATGAATATTTCCAAATGTTTTTCGATTTAATTTTAGAAGTAGGCATGAAAAGTTGTAAACACTTGCTAGATCTCCACACAAGAAGAGAACTACCGCGTCTATGGTCTGGCTTCAAAATTCGTTTTTTCTCACCAATTTCAAAGAGAAAGATGATGCTTATAGATCGAATGCAATGTTTTTTCAAACGAGTGAATGATTCACCAAAAGGCTGATGAAATTATTTTAAGGGTGAATGAAACTGGGGGGGGGGCGAATGAAGGGTTGAAGAGATGAGAGGTGAATGTTTTAATTAAGTCAGATATTTATCTTTTTTCTATAGAAAATGTTATTCTTGTAATGGACAAGTAAAAAAAAAACATTATTTCAAAAAATTTAATTTCCAAATCCTAGGACTATTGTCTGCTGAATTTATGTGAAGTAGAAAAGTTCTGATAATCTTTTGTGATAATCTTTCTTGTCAGTGTGAGTTTTATACAAATATTTTTAGAATTTTTGGAAAAACATGAGTAAAAAAAAACACTCCTTAAATTAGTTAATTTATGCTTTTTGCTCAAAATGCAAAAGGCATTAGAATTATACACAAAAGAGAATAAGATAAAACTGATTGAAAACGTAAGGAAATTTAGTCATGTGTGAGCGAGATTTTGTAATAATGACTTCAGTTTGAAAGACACTTAAATAGTTTGAGAATCAGGATACGAGCTTAGGATATAGAAGCTGAGAAATCGAATGATAAATGTTTTTTCAGCCTTATAGGAGAGATGCGACAGTTTTATGAATCATTTTTCCATGGCAACGACAAGCAAGCAATAAGATATTTTGAAAAGAATGATAAGAAAAATAAAGGAATTTCATTGGAAAATATGTAAAGATTTGATTGAAAAATAGTTTTTCTTCCATTTTTAATAGTTTTCCTTCTTCATTTGCAACTTTCGAATCTCTTTTTGAACTTTTTCACTTTTTTTCTTTCTCCTGCACATTTTTTTTTCTTTATGATTTATTCATTTGAGAAAAATACTTTTATTCTTTCATTCTCATTTCACTTGCCACTTTCATTCTTCTGAGTCATTTTGTCATTCAATGCATATTGTTTGTCATTTTTTCTTGTTTTACTTTTCCTGCATCCTCTGTTTTCATTCTTTTTTCTTCCATTTTTCCTTGTTTTTTGTTCTTTATTTCCTTTCTTCCGTTTTATACTGTTTTTATACCTCTTTTTCTCTATTTTTCTTTCTTTCATTCTCACTCTCTCTTCTTTCTTTTTCCCATTTATTTTGAGAGGTTTTCTCTTTCATTGTTTTTTTGATTTTGATTTTCTTTCCTTCATACTTTTTTCTGTTCTAATCTTTCTTCCCTTTTCTTCCATCAAAATCTTTTAATGTTGTGTTTCTTTGTTTCATTATCGTTTTATGGTCCAACTTCATTTTTTCAACATTTTATTGTCATTTTTTCTTTTACTCTATCTCCTTCAAATATTTCATTCATTCATTCTTTTTTCTTTCATTTTACTTTCATCTTTTACTTCAACCTCCTTGCTGCTCCTTTTTTTCTACATCATTTTTTTGAATTTTTCATTGATTCTCTCTTTTCTCTCTTTCTCTCCTCTCATCTTTCACTTTTTAACCCTTGTTTGTTTGTTTTTTTTTCACTTTATCCTTTTTAGATATTTCATTCATTCTTTCTTTCTTTCTTCTTTTTATCGTCATTCAATATTACCTGCTTCTTATTTTTTACTTTACTTCCTTCAAATATTTCATTCATTTTTTCTTTCTTTTTCTTCCTTTCTTTTCCTTCAACTTTGCTTACTCCCATCTTTTTACTCTATCGTTAAATATTCAATCAAATTTTGTCTTATTTTCCTTCTTTCTTCTTTCTTTTTTATCTTTTACTCCACCCTTGTTTGCTTCTTCCTTTTCACTTTACCATCTTTTGATATTTTATTCATCCTTCATTTCTTTTCTCGTTTCTTTCTTCCTTTGTTCTTTCACTCTTGGTGGCTATCTCTTTTTCACTTTATCGTTCTTTGAATATTTGATCTATCCATTCTCTCTTTCTTTTTTCTCGCCATTTTTCTCTTCCTCTCTTCGTTTGTTTGTCCGTCTCTTTCTCTCTTTGTTCGTTTCTCTGTCTGTTTCTTTTTCTCTTTTCCTCATTTTTCCTCTCCAGTTTCTAATTCACTTTTACGTGTCTGCTGTTTCGTTTTCACTTTCTTTCTTAACACACTTCTTTTTTCTTTCTTGCATTTTTAGGATTTTTTCTTTTCTTTTTGTTTTCATTTCCTGCTCTCAAGAAAAAAATTATGCATAAATCATACCAGAAAATAAATAATTGAATATAAATGAAATCAGTATCTCACAATGCATATCTGCAAATGGTTTCCCTCCCGAAGGAAAAATTCTCTTTGTTTCCCTCCAAAATAAACAACACGCATGCAAACTTAAAGAATAGGGAATTTCGTGCCTGTGAAAATGTAAAAAAAAAAAATCTAAAACCATCAAGAGCTTCAAAATTAGAGAAAGAGAGAGAGAGAGAGGGGGGAGAGAGAGGTGGGGGACAGACAAACAGATAGATTGCTATTTTGAAGGAAGAGTTGGTATTTTTATAAGAATGGAAATACATTTGAAATGAGGTATTATCAGAGGTCAGGAATCAAGGCAAGTATCACAGAAAATGAAGTTCTCAATCAACAGCGTGTTTAATCTGTTTGATACAGACCTTCTCCAAGATTTGCCAGATATCTCTATCATTGGCATAGCAGTATTTTCTAAATTTATGTAGCCTGTCACGCCATCTCACTTTCTGCCGGCCACAATCTTGCACCTGATCTCTGGGGATCCACGTTGTGAGTTGTAAGGTCCAGCAGTTATCTGCCAGTCTTGCAACAAATCCAGCCCATCGCCATTTGGGTTTTATAACAGTTTCTATGATGTCCTGCACTCCTGGCTTCTCTATGATTTAGTGTGCTGTCTTATGATTTCTCCATGTGTGAATAAGTATGATTCTCTCATGCACTCGTTGCATGGTTCTCAGTTTGCTGGTCTGTCTCTGGGATAGATTTCATGCTTCAGCTCCTTATGTGACAATCGGTCGGATACGTTGGTTTCATATCCTTCTTTTCAGGACAAGTGGGATTATCTTGTTCATACAAGTCGAGCTTGCCCAACCGAAAGATTGCCAAATTAGCTTGATTTTCCCCTCTTTTATGACTTTATGGAAACTGGCTGTCTTGGGTATGTGTGATGGTCATCTTCCTCCCGCTCTACTTTTTCAATGCTGATCGTTGTGACTTTGTCCCTAACATGTTTGTTGTACCTGACATTTGTTTTGCTGAAGTTCATGTGGACGCCTACTACAGTGTTTGCTTCATTTAGTTTGTCTAACATTATTTGAAGATCGTGAAGGTTCTTAGCTAAGAGATGTCGTCAGCAAATCTGAAGTGACTTAGGTATTCTCCATCTATCCTGATTCATTCATGTTTGTTCAGGCTGTGCAGAGTTTGGGGGAGCTGGTATCATCTTGTCTTACTCCTTATTTCTAGGTGAGAGGGATCTGAGTTTTCATGTAGTCTGATGAAGGAACTGCTGAGTCGGTAGATATATTCCATTATTCTCACATATACAGAGTGTATACCTTGTGTTATTGCGCGTAGGGATTTGGTGATTTCTACGGAATCGAAGGCCTTTCTGAAATCCGCAAATCCTACAGCTAGTTGCACTCTATATTCTGCTGCTTTCTGTTTTAGTTAGTTTACTGAATGGAGATGGTTGATGGTTGAGTAGCTTTTCCTGATGCCTGCTTGTTCCTGCGGTTGGTTTCCTTCTAGTGTTATACTGATTCAGTAAGTGATCACTTTGCTGAAGAGTATATGGATGCAGTGTAGTAGGCTTATTGGTCTCTTAATTGTTGAGGTCTTTTGGGTTCCAATTTTTGTATGACAGCATTATGATTGCAATGTTCCAAAATCAGGAATGAATATATTGTCAGAGGTCTGGAATAAAGGCAGAACAGAGCTGTTGGATGTATATTTTTCATAACTCCTAAATTATCTCTGATCTAAGTGTTGAATATTTGCCTTGAACTGTAGATTTTGGGACGTTGTAAATTTTCATGTCAGAGAACTGCAGACACAAACTCCATCCCTAGTCGAAGGCTGGAAATGAATTTGTTTTCCCACCGGCAAAATAAGAATAAAAATAAATCCCACCTAATTCAGGTGAGTATACTTGTCACTGTCTGTCTCGTCACGTTAAACCAAACCGATGTGTAAAATTACCATTTCCTTACTGTGGTCCAGAATCAAGACCAATCAACAGATATGTAGGAGGCTGTCTTAACAACTGAGCTAAACTGACAAGTTTTACATATCTATGAAAATGAATGTTTTTTTCGTACTTATCATATGTACAACACCAAATGTACATTAGTCGGAATATAAATAACAGTGGTACCAATCCTTGCAGCTGTAAGGCTTGTTTATGAATGTGCTTTTTGCATTTCACCCCACCTTCTAAGCGCATACTAAAGATATTCCCTGTTTGATGCATATACTCCGGCCAATGGAGATAGAGGGCTTATTCTGTTTTGAAAAAGTTTATTTTTTTATTAAAATTCATTTTAAATTGGTTGTTAGTGGGGGTTTGATATGTAATATAAATTTTTACCAAATCGATCCCCCACTTTTTGTTCAGCAGTATACGAGATGTCATGGATTAGCAGGGTCGGCAGTCGTATTACTTTTGCCTTTATTCTTTCACTCATCCTTATTTTCATTAGCAGTCAATCATAATGCACTTCCGGCTTACCAGATTCAGTTAAAGGACATGGGCTTTGTAAGAAAAAAACTCAAATGGCAATGGGCAATACATGTTTCAGGAATATCAAGCAACCGAAAAAATATCACGACTAACAACGTGGAATACGAAAAATATTAAGCAAAGCTGCAGTCGGTAAAATATATGATTATGTGTCGAACTAGAAAATGGGCTAGTCGTGTTGCAAGAATGGCAGACAACAGAATGACTCACAATATGGATCCCTAGAAATCACATGTGCAACCATGCCGGCAGAATACAAGATGAAAAAAATAAACTAGAAACATACAGAAAATATTGGCTCCGCGACGCTTATGATGAGAAAAAAAAATGTTGAATCTTTGGAAGGCCTGTATCCAAGGACGGGCAATAAAAAACAAATGCTGATAAAATTGTTTCAGTCTGAATTTGAACTTGACTTCCAGGTCTCATATTCCCTGCTGTTAGTCGCCCAGACACTCACACCTGATTATTGAGACTGAGGATTTTTTTGTTGACAAGGAAGTAAACAAATCTTTTCAATTGCCCGGAGAGGATTTGTATCGTTTGAATGACAAGCGCCATCGGCATTTCTGTTCTCGTCAAGTAAAGTCTCGATTTGTACAAACACTTTTCTACAAAAGTTTTCCCTTTTATCAATTCCTCTTTTTTTTTTTAGATGTATTCAAACGCAACTCAATGAGATACTTTTTGGTCAGTCAGTCGGTCAGTCAGTTGGTCGGTTGGTCAGTCGATTCCAAGTACGTTGAAGCAACGAAAAACGAAGAAATGGATATTCTGTTTCATTCTGTGGCTATTAGGGGAATGTGTATTATCATCAAAAGAACATATATTCAGAACATTTTTTTTACCAGCAGTTATGATGTCAGAATGAAACTGAGGTCTACATCTTTCGTATTTGAAAGAAGCCAAAAGCTGTCAAAAATTGCCATTCATGAATTTTATTGAAAATAATACTCAAAAATATTTCCCTGCAGCATGGAAATTCATACACAAGACATTAAAAAGTTGAATTCAAAGTATGAAAATGAATTGACTCAGAGAAAGTCTACTTGCTCTTTCCCACCTTCCGTTCTCCACCTCTTTCTGCAACTACTACCACGGTTGGTAAATGCATCGTGGAACCATTGGTTCTTGTTTAATTGTGACAACCTGCTGCGAGGTCCAACACACTTCTACCTCTATTCCGACAGAAGATGATTACTGAAACTCTTGAATCGTATATGTAATGATTAAAGGGTATTAAAAACTACATTTTTCAATATAAAAGCATTTATTATTAGAATGGGGAAAAACTTTCGGGTTCCCTTACATTAATTGCCAGTTTGGCTCATTTGGTATGCGTGCAGCCTACTGATCTCTTCTTCTCATGATTTTGAATCACAGTAGGGAATGTTACTTATATAGAACGGTTCGTTTTAATGTAGGAGAACTTTGACACAGTGAGGAGTTCTCTCCCCTAAAGTAGGTGGGTATTGTTGTTGTTGCTACTGAAGAAGAACAGGAATTGTTGTTGTTGCTAGAAGAACAAAGTTAACTTCAGGCTCGGAATGGAATATGACAATATTAATTTTCTTTTTCTTCGGTTATATTTTTGAAATGAAATATCTTGATCCTATTGTTATGTACATTTATATTCATGTTAAAACAGTGGTGGGACAGGTGCAGAAGTTATGGGCCAACAATTTTGAAGGGTCAAAATCCCGTTGGTAGAAGTTAAAAGATCTTTTGGTGAAGAATATTGATATTGAAGAGTCAAGTGGGAAGACTTTCGCACAACATATTCGAAGATTCACGAAAGAATACAATAAACAATTTTCAAATAGAAACAAGTGTTCCATATACTGTGCAGTATTGTCTTGTATACATTTTGAAAAATATTACATGTAATTACCATCTTTTTACAAATCGTTCTAGCTCTTTTGTTCCGTTCTGATATGTCTAAGTACATATGTTGGATTATGGGCGTTTAGATGCAAAACAAAAATAAACACCTATTGCATTGCTTTGTGCATATGGAGCAGGTTTGACCAATAGAGTCTGTTGTGATTTGGGCGGATCGTAGCGAGAACAGGAAATAACAGAGACGAGGTGCAACATAACATCTGTAAGTTAATTGAGTTGAAAAACGAAACAAAATGTCCGAACAAGACAAGGTGAGAAAAAAAAGAAGGAATAAGAAGATAGAAATAAGCATAGCTTTGGTGTTTGGGTCTCTGTTGCATAATATACTGCAATTGTCGTTTCTTCTTGTCGTCAAAATGATATGCTTACATATACACTTGTAAACACATTCTCTAGGAGTCGTGATATTGTATCAGTTTTATTTGATATGTTGGCTGTGTCGTACTTTCTCAATTGTGAATTGTATTCGGCAACTTCTTGAGGCCATTAACTATTTTTATTGTCTTTCTCCCTTTCTTTCTGGTCCACTTCGTTATAGATCATTTAATTCTTGACGTACAAGAAGCGAATTTCGTCTCTCTTTCTTTCTCTCCCACTTATTACTTGACTATTAAGCTGCATTTAAAACAATTTGGTGACTGACTCTCAGACAGTCAGGAATGTCTGCCCAAAACGACTTCTATCTTCCGACCAACTTTCAAACTGGCCAGCCAGATTCTAACTTATTGATTGTTCCATCAAGTCATGTATTCATATCTCAAGCTCCGAATGCATTTTTTAAAATAATTCTACGTTTAATCCAAAGCCGTGGCTGTTGATACTACCAATGTTAAAGACGCCAGTCATCCCGACAGGGGTATGTAGGTGTCAAGTTGGGCAACATTTCAATTTTTAGACTGGGATATAAATTATCGATGAGGCAAAGTTATCGATGTATATATATATATATATATATATATATATATATATATATATATATATATATATATATATATATATATATACAGTAACATGCATACATATACATACATGCATAAGTACATATATACGGACATCTATACAAACTAATATACATGCGTGTACTGATAACTGTTGAAACATATTTCTAGCAGGGTTAAGTGGCAACCTGGCTTGCCATTGTCTAATGCATCATGTGCATGACATATATACACCAGATTTTTGAAAATATTATTGGATAAAACATTATCTTTAATAAGATTGAACTAGCTTATAATTTGCCATAGAAAGAATGGCTCGGATTCAAAGTCGTATAAAAACAACTAAAATTAGGATGAAGGTGAAAACTATTCAGTATTCAATGGAAAATAATGTATATTCCTAGTTTTAACTTATATCAATCTAGCAATCATTATTTGATTCGTAGTTCAAAAGGGGTGGGATTCATTTCCCCTTTTAGGCATTGGTATAACCCCAGCTTTCTACTGGCCTGTTTATCTAATAGTTTCAATTTCTCAGTACTCTCTTGAAAAATAATCTTTCTGACTGAGATTCCTTTTCTACACTTTTATTTTCCTTCGTCTTCTACATCTTCTTATTCCATTTATTTCCCCTCATTTTTCTTCTGCCAAACTCCAGTTTTTTCTAACATTTTTCTCCTGCCACAAGATCAGTAACAACATAAACAATCCTAAGTAAATTTAGGGAAGTAAAGATTAACAATCTCCTAAATTGATTTCACGCCCCGACTACCCGAATGAGTTAAATTGACACACCCAATATCTACCAACATGTATGTCATAAACTTGCGAGGGTGTATTTTATTCCAGTTAATGAATACATCCATAGAATTGGCAATTTTTCCTCACTGTCATTTCTACCAAGTGATTGGTAAGCTGGTATTTTACTGACGAAGCCTAACTACCAAGTCTTTCAAATAAACAAAATGTATCCTAAAGACATGCAAAGGCTTTTTTTTAAATTTCAATACATTTAGTAACAGAGTTTATCATGTATTGGTCCCTCAGTTTGTGTCCGCCAGCATTCACGCCTGATTTTTGAAAATTCAGACTTTGTTTAGTGATCACTGCTCAACAAAATGCGAGAAAAGTAGCTTAATCATTGATCGCAGTCTTTTTCAATATTTTGATTGAAGACCACAAACAGTTCGCTGCTTAAAAACAGGTCGTCTTA
Organism: Thysanoteuthis rhombus; assembly: GCA_963457665.1. Taxonomy (NCBI): domain Eukaryota; kingdom Metazoa; phylum Mollusca; class Cephalopoda; order Oegopsida; family Thysanoteuthidae; genus Thysanoteuthis; species Thysanoteuthis major. Next base: position 5,546,146 of record OY735238.1, on the reverse strand, counting down.
ATTTCTATTCAGTTAATTAATGTACGGGTTGTGTTGTACTTCCTCACTAGTGAATTCTATCTGGTGACTTCTTGAAGCTATTTCTTTTTTGTATTGTCCTTTTCCCTGCCCTTTCTCCCTCATCCATTTTGTTATGAATCATTTAACTATGGCCGTGCAAGAAGCGAATTCTTCTCCCTTTGTTTCTCTTTCCCTTAGTATTTGACTGTTAAGCTGTAGCTAGAACAACTTTGGAGACTGGCCTCCAAGACACTCAGGAATATCAGTCCTGAAAGACCTCTCCCTTCCAACCAACTGTTTTTAACCTTCCCTTTCTTCTTTTTTAAACCCACTTCGTCTCCTTCGGACATTTCGTTCAATTTCCGAACTCAAGACCCGTTTTTTCTTTTTTTTTTCTCAGATGATGAATGTGTGGTTCAAATCATACTGGTAGCGTTTTCATCAAGACAACTTAATTTCATTAACACCCCTACTTGATTAAGGATGTAACTGGAAGCATGTATAGAAGACGGTGATGAATAATTTCCCTCGGAAATTTGGAATATCACAGTTATTATTATTATTATTATTATTATTATTATTATTATTATTATTATTATTATTATTATTATTATTTGCATTTTCACACCAGTTGCCAGAGAGTTACCGTTGAGGATTGAGTGACAGCAAGTCTCCATCCCTCCTCTCCATACTCTCGGTACAGTGGATAACAGTTTCACACCAGTTGCCCCGTGGTTATTGCAAGAGGCTGAGTAATAGTAAGTCTCCTCAGGTCTTCAGCCTTCCTCTCCTCTCATTTCATCTCTCCCTCACCAATCACTGCAGTGCTGTGGTTTATAACGCTACACAGTTTGGGTGTGTATTTTTTTCCATTATTAGTGAAGAAAGCAACAAAATTCTTTTAAAAGGAAAAAAAACGGTAATTTGAATATTTTCTGAACAATCAACATTTTTTAAAGCTGTTTTTCCAGAGAAATATTTTGGAAAAATCATCCTAAAATAATTTTTTGAAAGATTTTGGTTTTGTGCTATGTGTTTTTTCTTTTCTAAAAGTGACTTTTGTGCAATATTTGTTTGATGAAAAATTAAACTTTGGAAGCAAATACAATAAATAAATAAATAAATACAAAACGTTCAGATTTGATTCAAGTAATAAAATCGGATTTCTTCCAAAAAGTTTTTAAGATTGAAATAATAGTAAGAATAGAGAGTGAAAAAAAAAGAAGATAAGTGAAAAATAAGTGGAAGGAAGGGAAGAAAGGGAAAGAAGATGATGAAGAAAGGAGAAGAAGGATTAGGCAGAAGAGAAAGGAGAAAAAGAGAGAAAATAGGAACGAAAGAAAAAAGAAGAAAAAGGGAGAGAGCAAGAAAAACTAGATCAGAAAGTAAGGAAAGGAAGATCGAGGAAAAAAAGGTTGGAAAGAAAGAAAGAAAGAGATAAAGAAGAAAAAAAGATGATTGAGGAAGTAGTGAGTGAAAAGGAAAAAGTAGACAAAGAACAAATGAACAGAGAGGTAAAATATACACAGAAAGGATTAAATAGACAAATTGAAGAAAGAGGAAAAGGAAATCAATCAGACGAAGAAAAGAAAGAAAAAGGACGAGGAAAAAAATGAAGATGAAAAATAGGTGGAAATAGACGGAGAAGGAAAGGAAAATTATACAAAAGAGAAGAAAAAATAGACGGAGGAAAGAAGATGAAATAAAGAAAAGGAAGAAAAGAATAATAGACGAAGATGAAAAATAAATAGACGAAGGTGAAGAAATGGGAACAAACAAATCAGGAAAAAAAAAGAGAAGAAACAGACAATAAAGGAAAAAGAAATAGAAAAGAAGAAAAGTTATAAACAAAGGAGGAAAAGAAAAAAATATAAAGAACAAATAGACAGTCGAATACAAGAAATTATAGACGAAGGAGAGAAGACGAAAAATATACGACGAAAGGTGAGAGAAACGGATGAAGAAAAAAGAGGAAAAATAAACAGATAGGCAGAAAAGAAAAAGTAAAAAAAAAAAACAGAAAACTATTCGAAACAGAAGGGGAAGAAGAAATAGACGAAGAGAAAAACCGAAAATTCGAAGGAGAGACAAAAAAAATAGGTGAAAAAGACGAATAGGAGAAGGAAAAAAGTCGAAAAATAGATGAAAAAGAAGGGAAAGAATAAATAAACGAAGAAAAAGACAAAATATTGGAAGGAGAGAAAAAAATACACGACGAAGAAGAAAGAGGAAGAGATGAAGTGGAAAGGAAAGACATAGACGGAGAAGAGGAGAAGGAAAAGACGAAAAAAGGAAATCAACAGAAAAGATGTAGAAGGAGAAATATACAAAAAAAAATAGAAGAAAAAAAGAAGAATGAAATAGGCAGAGAGGAAGGGAAAATTGAAGAAGAAGAAGAAGAAGAAGAAGAAGAAGAAGAAGAAGAAGAAGAAGAAGAAGAAGAAGAAGATTACAATCAACAAGAAATAAACGAAGGAAAAAAGAGACAGAAAAAAAAGGAAGAAAAGGTAAAAGTTGCAGGATAAAAGAATAAAAATAGAAATAAAAAAAACAAATAGAAGAAGGAAATGAAAAAAAAATTGGAGAATAAATCAAAGAAGATGAAAAATGAGAAAAAAATCATTATAAGAAAAAGAAAAAAAAGAGAAACAAAATGAAGAAAGAATGAAATCACAAGAAGAAGGAACACGAGAAGAAGAATGTAAAAGAGCCCCAAAAGGGGACAAAATATCAACTGCGTCGATTATTAACACATAAATTTGTGTCATCCGACTGATTAATATTCATGATGTCATAGTTTACATTTTTCTGCGAGAAAATTCTCTGTAGGCTATTACCTGTGCGGTATGTATTGATTTATTTTTACCGAAGGTTCTCAAGAGAGGCAAGAACCCTAAGTTCAACGATGCGTCCACCATCCGTAATTGTAGTAGCAGGCAAAGGAGGGAGAGAAGATCATTCAGTTCTTATACGTGTGGAATATAGTGATATAGAAATATTCAGAGAAGACAATTTTCAATAAAAGTCTTCGGCTATTTTTAATTTACAAGAATATTCTATCATAACATCATTAGCAGCTGGCAAAGGAAAAAAATTGAATTGATGATATCCTAATGACGTCAGATATTTTAATGATATAACACCTATAATTCCCCTCTTCCTTCTGTTGTTTAACATAACGTGAACCAACCGACCGACCGACCGACCGACCAACTTAGAAGCGTCTTATTGAGATACGTAGACACATCTAAAACCGTAGAATGATCATCGTCGTGCGACGTTATTCTATGGTAGATTGTGAATTCACATGGCTTATAGGAAAAAACAATCGAAATCCCGTGGGAATTTTTTGGTAAATATTGTAACTACGCGTTTTAGAAAAGTTAATCTAATATAGATTGAGAGAAACTAGGGTCACAATCTTATTATTCCCTTTTGATCACATTACTACTGTGTATTTTACTGACTAGTGTGTAAATTACTAAAAATGCTAACATCCCAACAAAACAGCGGGACTGTTGTTTTGTACCAGTCAAGGCGATGTTTGGCCAGAAAACTATGAGGACTGACGATTTAAAAAAAAATGTAATAATACAAGTTGGGATTAAAATTTGCAACCCTTGGCCACGTTCGGGCATGTCTACTCAGAGTACAGGTACGGTTCTGGCGTGGTGCAATAAGATGCAATAGACATGACCCTCGGTATATTAGTATTTATTTATAAGAGGACATTATTTTGTACTATGACTTGTCACGCGATCAAGGGGTATTTTACAGACCATTATTTAGGTAATTGCTGACTGCTCTGTAAAAAGTACACAAGTCATGCGATTAAGCTGAGAATGCCACTAGTTGTATGCAATAAAGCTTTTATAATTTTGAGCTCAAGTGTTTATCTGGGTCCCGTTATTACATTTTGACCAGAAGAGTATGCTGTTGTGCTATTTGCTTTTTGATTATCCTTGTTTGTGGTGGCCTGGTACACAACGTTCAATATTTTGTGATATAAAAACCAAGATATATAAAATATAGGTTTGGTCAGTCACTGAATAGAAACCTTTGCGTGATAAATGTCTTTTCGAGGCATGCTGTCTTTAGACTGATCAATTAGAAATTGGAAAGAGGGGTGATTGATGGATTAATAACTTCTCTTGACTTCTGTTGGTCAGCGTACAATGTTTATCCGAAACCAGGAATAAGTTGTTGGCTTTCGGTTGCGCTACAGATCTCAGTTGAAGCATGCGCAGCCTTCTTCTCCACCTAGAAGTAAGTAAACCTGATTCAGGGTTGAAGTAAACCTATTTTAACTCGATCCATAGCTCTAATCCGGACCCTGAATATTTTTATGTGACCCATTCTATACTCTATTTATGTCACTCTTTTCATGCTGTGCAAGTGTCACTCCTTTGTAAAGGCTTGACACCTTCCATACTTTGCAGACTCAACCCCCAAAATATGCTATAATTCATCGGTTGTATAAACATAGATATTAAAAACATTACAAATGGATTACGGACTTTGAATAAGATTTCCAAATCATATTACAATAATATAAATATCTTCATTGGAGTTTGACTATTAGGTTTAATTGCAAGAATATGGCATAAGGTTAGACGTAAGAAATACCTTTCTTCAATCAAAAAGATCTTCATTTAAAATTGTGTCATGACATTTTTTGCCAGAATTAAAATTTGGAAATAAAGCAGTTATCTTATCCTTTGAATTACCAGCTGTTTTTATCATTGGTAGTTTGTAAAATCAAACTGTTAATGGTAAGAGCAATGTCACGTTGAAGCAGCTACCTATCGGCTGCAGGTTCGTTTCCTGCTGCAGCCCCTTTTTCTTTGATTGTATTCTATTTACACTGCTAGGCCAGTGTGATGACAGGAACTCATTTCAAAAAGTGTTTTGATTTCTACGTGGCATTTACAATTATTTGTGTCAGATTATGTAAACGTTTCTTATATATGTATGTACGTAGGGGTGTGTGAAGCAGCTACCTATTGGCTGCAGGTTCGTTTCCTGCAGCAGCCTCATCTTCTTTGATTGTCTGTTTCTATTTACACTGCTAGGCCGAATGATGCATTCACAGAGTGATGACAGGAGATCATTTCAAAAAAAGTTTTAAAGTGGTATGATGCATTTACAATTATTTGTGTCAGATTATGTAATCATTCTTTTTATATGTGTACGTGTGTATGTGATAATTGAGACCATGTTGAAACCAAGTTTAATTTTAAAATGAGTTTTTTTTCTTATTTTCGTGACATGTTTCGCTTGATGGAACAACTTTGTCGAACAATGCAAATGAAACGAGATCTTGAGAAATCCAGTGAAGTATTAGTTGAAAAGGTGTATTTTGAATTAAACTACACGGATATAAATTGTCCCTGTAACGTTGTCTTGAGTGGGGAAAGATATTTATGATAATCTCCCAGGGAAAGAGAGAAAGGATTGTGCACGTCGAGGTATCCACGTGAGCGAATCTATATATCATGAGGATGCTATTCGTATGTGTCATCAAGCGAATCATCTCACGAAGAATATTTGGATTAAACTTAGTTTCCACATTGTCCGTCTAATCATGATGTACGTTACAATCTATTCAATGTGTATGTGTATGTATGGGCCCATGTATGACTGTATTGAAGTAACCGTTGGGAACATCATTGAAGATGTACAAAAGATTTAACTGACAAAAACGTGGATATTATTCGATGAATACTGTATGAAATCATCGCAGCCAAAACATACAAAAAGCTGAGAGGGTTGTACTCATTTAAGGATAATAAGGTATAAATGGTATATATGCATACATACACATACAGGCATATACTGAAGAAAAGCTTTCGAATTTCATTTACAAATGTTTCTTAATGTTCCAATGTATCTATCCATTTATCAATCGACATACACATGTACGTTCTTATAAATATTCGTATATTCATATATAGGTATATATATATATATATATATGTATATATATATATATATATATATATATATATATATATATATATATATATATATACTCACATGTATTTACACATACATATAAGTAATAATTCAGCATATAAACACACACTCACATACCCACACACATATGCATATATATGTATATATATATATATATATATATATATATATATATATATGCATATATATATATAAATTGCATATACATGTGATTGCGAACATATAGATATAAATAAACTGTACATAAGCAAAAACCTACGGATACATATATGTATAGTTGCACTCACACATATATGATTTTAATACATACACACACACACACACACACACATATATATATATATATATATATATATATAGATATATATCCTTCCACACATATGTACATGTATGGGTGGATGCCATTTCAAATGCATACGTGTATATCATATTGGAACATATATGTAAATAAATAAATTCTTGCACATATATATATATATATATATATATATATATATATATATATATATATATATATATATATGTGTGTGTGTGTTGTGTGTAGATTTCATTTGATGAATATATGTATGCTTCCAGTAAGTATAATTGGAATCGAAATGGAACTCTGAAATATTGGTTGTCATTTTTTTTATTATTCAATTTTCTGGCATCAATTTTAATTCCATAATTTTCCTCGCTTCACACCTTTGCTTTTCCCCAGCTGATTTTCTCTTTGTGACAATTCTAAATTGTCTGAAAATTGAAGGATTTCAGCGGTGAAAGACACAGAACTTCATGAACTCTATGGAGCGTCAAGCAAATTTTACCTTTCAATAGGAAAAATTGCAGAAAAAATGTTATTCCATTGAAAAACCATAGCCACTCAGGGTGGCAAAATGTTCTATCCTTTATGTGTTCGTATGTTCCTGGCCATAATGTTTTGTCTACAGACTCGAACATTAGCATCAGTACCCCGCTGGACCCTTTCTAAAAATAATTTTTGGTTTTCGGAAAACATATTTTTTTTTGCATTTCGGTGCCTTATTCGGACAGGTTTATAACCTATATCCCTTTTTTTTTAGATGTTTTTCAGTCAAAATAACATCTATATTCTCTTCTTTAATTTCAATTTTGATGTTTTCTGGTTGTTTACGCCAGTGATGTCATAAATAGAATTTATTCTGACTATGTTCACTTTGGATGGAATTATTTTACATAACTGGAAATCTTGACGCTACTTTTTTATCATTTTTGGACAGATATTGCACGATTGATGAAGACATTTGATCTCGCTATCCTGTGATTTTCTTTTCAGGAATGCTTGTAGTTTGTCACTCACATCAACATAAGAAAATTTGAATGTTAATGTCAATGTGAATGACTACTGACCAAAGTTTCCCTCTTTCCAGCTCCAGGGGATTTGAAAATATCTTTTAATTGCGTCTGCCATGACAAATTCAACAATATTTCTCTCATCCATTGAACAACTTCCATCGATCGGGAACGGTAACAAATAGTTCATGCATTGAGGTGTTGAAACTCTCACAAAACAGCTTCAACAAATGGAGAAATTCATATATATATATACATATATATATGTATATATATATATATATATATATATATATATATATACATATATATGTATATATATATATATATATATAAATTTATATATATATATATGGATTTCAACATATATATATATATATATATATAATAGTGTAGCGATATTTTTCTTTAATTTTGACGTTTCGCTAGGTCATAATTAGAGAAAAGATCAAGATATCAAATATGTCCGATTTTTTAAATCGATTTCTAGTTTTTGGATAATGTTTAGGATTTGGGCTGGCATTATGATTTTGATTAAACCATGTGGGTCAGTGATATATTTTCGATTATCAGCTGTCCTGCATGAATCGATCTCCAGGGGAAGCATCAACTACAATCATGAATCGTGTATGAATTCGGAGAGTAACGTGTAAATTCGATAAAAAAAATTGTTTGAGATAAACTGAAAATGATTGAGGTCAGGAAACCTCATATTGCTAATTAGTATGCGTGGGCGAGTTCAAGAGAGCGACAGAAAACGCTTTTTTTCTGAACTTAATAAGATGCAAATCTTCAACTATTCAACCCTCTTGCTTCCCTGGTGCAGGCTGTACGAGAGACACATACATAGCCAGCCAGTCGAACCAAAGTGAAAACTTCAGAGGCCTATGTTGATACAAACCATGTTGATGATGGCAGTTTTGAATGGAGGTTTCTAATATGTACATGAATATATATATATATATATATATATATATATATATATATATATAATAGAATGATGTTACATCAATCTATTTCACGACTTCAAGCATCTATTACCAAAATGTGCACTGCCTGCATTCACACACACACGTATATGTATATACATATATATATATATATATATATATATATATATATATATATATATATATATATATATATATATGCATACATGTATATATATATATGCTTGAAAGAGATAGGGAAATAAAAATCTACAAGCATTTGATTGTATAGGTATATATATATATATATATATATATATATATATATATATATATATATATATATATATATATATATATACATATGCTTGAAAGAGATAGGGAAATAAAAATCAACAAGTATATGATTGTATAGGCATGTTTAAACATGTTTATCTGCAGCAAATATAAATTTTAAAGCGTACATAACGCGTATGTGTGTGTGTGTGTGTGTGTGTGTGTGTGTGTGTGTTTGGTGCGTCAAATAAAAAGAAAATAGAATCGTTAAGGGGTTCTTTCTCCCCATTTCTCAACATATTACAAGGTATACCAGGGGATGATGTTGTTTCCTTCCATTCCATGGGAAAGATGAGTAAAATTGGGCCGAGGCGGCTTCGAAGCTTTCGTTTCTACAAGAATGAACGGTGTTTAGGAGCTGATTCCCTTTCGCCATCTACTCCTTCATAAAATATGTATGATAAGATTTCTATCTTGACACCCCAGAACCAGGGCCGAAATAAACTTTTGCAGCGCTCGTAGCATATATCATGAAGGGGACCAAAATTGAAAAAACTAAAAACAAACAAAACAAAAACACATCAATACTAGAACATAAGCCTTTTTTTTCTACTTCCATAGTAAAGAATCTATTTCCATTTGCTTTACAGTTAGATAATACAGTGGATATTTAATAGTATTGCATAATTTTAGTTCTGATCTTCGTCCAGTGACTTTGATTTCCGTTTCAAATACAATTATATTCATGTATTCATGTATCACATAGATTTAACATTACTATTGATTAATGCGTGTAATATTAACCCAAATTAGATGTGATAATTGGCTGAAACCTTGAAAACCCATACATCAATAAAAACTGATGGCAATATCACTGATTATAAGTTCATAGCTTGCAAGTATTAATGCAGGGCCCTTCAGATTGAGGGGCCTATCAAGTATGGTACCTTTGCAACTTCCCGACCCTTGATGCAGATACCACTACTTCTACTACTACTACTATATATAAGGCTGTACATCGTATGAGTGAATCACCATTGCCTGCGTGTGTACCAGAACTAGATATCTAAAGAGTATCAAAAACTCACTATAAATGTTTATCCTTTATCAAAATTATCTTCAAAAAAGATAGATCTTTCATCTAAAAATATCTTTGAAAAAAAAAAAAAATCCTGGCACACGTTTGGGAATTGTTGGTACGTAAATAACAATAGGAATCCCCAAAATCACTTTTTGAAAATAAAAAACAGAAAAACCCCCAAAAAAAAAAGTCTTGGGTACTGTTCATATGCACATTCACAAAGTTGTAGCCCCAGAATGTGACCAGGTGTGTACAGACACATGCGCACGCACGTACATGCAAGCCTGCATACGCAAGCACGCACCCACGCGCGTGCACACACATACACACACACACACACACACACACACACACACACACACACATATATATATATATATATATATATAGTAGAATATGGATTTGCTACACAAACTAGTTCATGTTTCTGCCCTCACCGGGCCTCATCAGGCGAATTTGTGTAGCGAATCCACATTCTCCTATTGATTTCTAGCTCTACTCTAAAACAACTTGACTTTCATAGCATAAAGTTGAATGTATCGAGCTTTCTATGAAATAAATCCATCACATATCAGACGTTGCTTTATATTATTAATACATTATTATATTATGCTATACTACTAACCTGATCTGTACCATATATATATATATATATATATATATATATATATATATATATATATATATATATATATATATATATATTGAGAGAGAGAGAGTGAGTGAGTCAAAGGAAGGAGTATATGCAATCCTCTTCGGGGGCTATAGTGATTCGATCACGTCTAGTTTGACCCGTGGAAATTGCATAGGTGTTGACAGCCAAGATTCTCCCATAAGTCATACCTCGGTCCCTCTCTCATTCTGTGCCTGTATTTCCCACTCTCTCCCTTCACCGTTTCAAACATCTCAGGTCATGGTCTTATCTAAATGTTATACAAACATGGATTAGTTTCATGTGCAAAAATCTCCCTACCCTTTCAGTAAACATTTACTTTTGTTTATGTTCTCTCCCTTCCTGACCTCTTATTAAACTGCTTAACCGCCTTTCCTCCCTCTCACTCTCTTTCTACACCCTCAGCAGAGTACAATTCTTTCAACCCTCTCTTCCTAACCCACTGAACGAGGGTTTAGGGGTTGAAGCATTTGTTTCTACAAGAATGTATGATGTTAAAGGCTCGATTTCCCCCTCCCTTATCAACTCTCTCATTAAATATGCATGATAAGATTTTTATCTTGGCACCCAAGAACTCGTTTTAACATGACTTGTTCGCTCATGATGAATTATTTACAAAAAAATGGGTCTTGTAATAAATCTTGATTGCTCAACCTTTCAACAATCCGATTCTTGCATCGTTTCCCTATCTGGACGCCCCCTCCCCGCAACTTGGCTTAGTTTCTTCTGGTCTCTTCTTTCCTTTTTCTTTGTTAGATACAGTCAACCAAAACTGTCACCAAATCTGTCAACATAGGTTTCAGTTTTGTCTGTCTATCTCTCTGACTACCTACAAATGCCTTGAACGAATAGAGCACACTGATGTACTTAAACAGCAGAAAATTTGAACATTTTCTCTTTATTTTCTCCAAGAAAAACAAATCTTCTCATTGAACCCCCCCCTCCACACATACACCATTTTTTGTTGAGGATTCAATTTACACTGTAATTTATGCTAAAATGGTCCTTTTGTTTGTGTCCTCTAACGATTGTTTTTTTTTTTCTAAATTTAACCTTTTTAATGATCATCGCCACACAAAAAGTAAAAGACGTGATCTATTCATTCATCTTACTTTTCTCCTATTTTTATTGATCACCTGAACAGATCATGCTGCCAAAAGACGTTGGTTTCGTGACTGTTCCTATTGAGTGACTTACCTTACCAATCTTCTTCCTTTGTTTTATATTTTTCCAAGGTCAATTGGGTGTCTGTCTGTCCTCTCAATATTTAAAAAAATCCTTGACGAATAAAAATTCAATAGAATCGTGGACAATAAGCTACGAAAGAAGTGATCGATTTTTGGAGCGATTCCACAAGTTATTTAGATATATTTTCTGTTCTATGTTTATCTTTGCAATATCTCCAAGAGTTCTCATAGCACTCTTATGACATTTGGAGGACTATGGGCTTAAAAACTAACAATCAAAATTTTGGGCAGATCCATTAATTTTTTACAGTTATCACCCCTGCATTATCTCAGTATATGAACTTATCTACTATTATTTTTTTTATATGTGCAGAAGAGCACGCTCTCTTTGTGCATTCTGGGTCTTAGTTTGTATTTTATATCTTCCTTTGTTTTCCCCTTCCTTCTTTCCTTCCTTCCTTCCTTTTTCGTTTCCTTCCTTCCATCTTTTCTTTGTTTTCCCTCCTCATTTCAATTTCCCTCTTCCCCTTTCCTTCCTCTCACTAATTTCCTTTCTCCCTTCTTTCCTTCCTCCCTTTTTCGTTTCCTTCTTTCCATCTTTTCTTTGTTTTCCCTCCTCATTTCAATTTCCCTCTTCCCCTTTCCTTCCTCTCACTAATTTCCTTTCTCCCTTCTTTCCCCCTCCCCTTTTCCTTCAATACAGCAGGGTTTTATTGATAGTTACATTTCTACTGACATTACGTTTCAGGACCACTTCTCCTACTCCGTCCGTTTCCTGCCCCTAAGAGCGGTTGACTTCCCCGTTTTTTTTGCTATTTAGCCCATAGCTGGGGGAGGGGATCATACTTCTCCCCAGGGGATTAGTGCAGTGTGAACACAAACGGTCTTGGTCGAAGTTTGAACTCGGCCCACCGATTCCATTTTACTAATGGTTTCATCACTGGCACTTCCTTAGACTGAGCTTTAGAAAAATGGACAGAATACCATTTGATATACTGGCTTTTGTACTTTCATTGAAGTTGAGAAACGTTGAGCTCTGTCAGTACCTAGATGGGTGACTGTCTTTGAATACAAAACCCCCAAAACAGCGGGGGAACCTGTGAAAAACCGCCAATGGCGATTTTTCTTAATCATCTTCAGGGGGATAACGATCAATACACTACACTCAATAACACCAATCAAAGGCTCCTCACCCTACTCCACCCAGTACCCTCTCATTGGCCCGTTTGTGAGAGACAAGAAATGTACGAATTGGTCTAGATGTTGCAGGGTCGAATTCAACTTTCGTTTATACTTTGTCTTGTATTTCTAATTTTTCGTAAATAATGAAGACTTGTTAGTTTGACTTCAAATCACTTTGTCGTAATTTCAAATCACATGGAGGAAATGATAATTTTATATATCGGCTTGGTTTAACGTGATGGGATAGACTGGCAGTGAATAGTTTTCTCCCTTGAATTTGGTGAGGATTGTTCTTGCTTCGTTTTTGTTGTTTCGGAGGGAAAATAAACTCAACTCCAGTGTCCGAGCCAAATCTGGAGTTTGACAAAAGAACGTATTGTTTCAATCTTGTGGAGCACGATCACAGTTGAATAATGGAAGCAGAGTCAATTAAAGAAATTAAAATTTTGAAAAGGTATTGGTCCCCTAACCACAGTTCAGAACATTCAAGACCAGACAGAGAGGTTGCCCCATAGTAAATAGAGTTTTACTTCTTGAGGCGTAGCACTGCCCAGTAAAGTCAAGACTAAATGACTCATGATTCGTCTTGGGAACTGAAGACAAGCGTCTTTATGTCTTTGAGATAATAGTATCGGAGGATTGAAGAGAATTTTTGTGAATTTTCTACCTGCACATTAGCATGTTTGGTATCCCTATATTTAACCGACCTTGTCTCCCATTCTGCTCCCGCAGGGTTTCGGGTAAATAGGAACTCAAGTCTCCAACCTAAGTCTGGAGTGTGACAAAAAAAGGTTTTATCTTAATTGTAGAAAACAAGATCGCAATGAAATATTGAAAGCAGAAACAAATGGAGAACTTTAAAGTTTAATAAGAAGAGGGCTGCAACAAGAGAAGTTCTGTGGAAAGAAGGAAACAGAATAGTTTGGCTCTTGCAGACAAAGGTGTTAGGATAATTTATCAGAAGAATTGCAAAATTATATCAAAAGACGAACCATAAGTTCATCAAGGCGTTCACAATCCAGAGCAGTAGGGGGAAGAGGAAAAATAGAATGAATAAGATGAGAATGTTTCACCCAAAAGTCTGGACAAAGTTTCATAATAATCCCAGAAGGTATCGATATTTAGGATTACAAGTCTGGTAGAAGTAATGAGAGGTTGAGAATGAAGAGAAGGATGAAGATGAAGATGAAGATGGTATGACCAAAAGTCTGGGCCACGTTTGATATAAATCCAACATGATACAGCTGAGAGAATGGATATATAACATATAAGGGACAGACTGACTGACTGAACGAACACTGTCGCATCTAAAAAAAGATAATAAACGTTTTAAAAAAAGACAAAATTCTTTGATGTCGTTCGTCCAGGAAAGTCAAAGACAGCGAATCGGCAAAAATCCAAAGAAACCAGCAAACGTGCGAATTACATAATTATACGTCTGGCAAAATCCGAAGGTAATTACTTGATCTTAGTATTTATTCCTAGATGATGCAGAATGGTATCAAATTGGTAACTTTGGTTTGGAGACGAATGCGTGACTTTGTTAAGCCCATGTCAAAAAAAAAAAAAAAAAAAAGGTATTAGACATCGACAAAAACAAGGCTGCAGGGTCAAACTCCACGCCTTCTTCTATTCAAACTGATGATAATTACTGCAACTTTTGTATTGTATTCATCATTGTGATGATAATTGAGATTGGAAATATTTTTGTTGACAGGGACGTAAACAGACCTTTTCGATTGCCTGCAGAGTAATTGCCATGTTTGAATGACAAGCGCCCTCGGCATTAATGTTCTTGTCTTGTGAAGTCTCAATTTGGACAAACGCTTTCTTATAAAGTTCTTCTCTTCCATCAATTCCTTCTTTTTTAAATTGTCAAAAACACTCCAACTTCTATCTTAACTGAAGATGATTATTTCAATCTTTGCATTATATAGATATATATATATCAGAAGAGAAGATTATGTGAAAAATATGAAGAATTTTGCTTCTATCCATCATAATGTACTTACAACAAACGCTATATTGCCAAATTTGAAAGTAATTTAATACCCATTGTTTTTCTGTAATTTTCATAATGGCCTCAGATTTTTCTCGATCTTGATAATTGCCTGAAGCAAAGTTGGTCTGTCCATTAGGCAAACTAAGCTAGCTGCCTGGGGCACAAAGGTTCAAGAGGCGTACCCCGAATTGAAAAAATAGTCGTTTGAATACAATCGGGAACACAAAGTTTCGCCTACGGCGAGAGAAACTCTTGTGCAAATTCATCTTTCATATATTTAAACACACACACATATACATATATATACGCACATATATATGGTCTGGTTCCTAAATACTTATAATGACCCTTGGATGACCCGTACTCAACAAGCCACTAACCAATTCTCAAGATAGCTATTTCCATCACCAATCCACTTCGCTGACCTACAGCAGCAGACTGGACTTAAAATGAAATGCGTCATTTCACATGACCACCAACTGCTTTACTAATGCCAAAGATGATAGAACTTTCTGTTGAAGATGAAGCTTATTCAGTTCAAAACACATTCAGAATATATATATGTAAATATACAACTCCATGTATACAACGCACTCAAGCTCTATCATATCTTTTTACTGAACAAATCTCTCTCTCTCTCTCTCTCTCTCTCTCTCTCTCTCTCTCTCTCTCTTTGTCTGTCCGTATCTCTGTATATGTGTGTATATATTATGCATGGTGTATATGCGTGTGCAGGCGTGGCAGACCACCAGAAAGAAAAGGAAAATATAAGGACAGAATAAGTTGCTCTGTTTTCAGACACTCGCACTTACATATATTTATTAGATGTTTGAAGAAAAAAAAATAGCATTGAAAATGTCTTAATTAATAAAAAATGAAATTAAAGTTAATGAAACAAAGAAGAAAAGAGCCATTTTGTCAAAGTGGGAAAACAAACCTCATTGAATTCCTGAATGGAGTAATTAGTGGAAAAGTAATTTTTGTTTCTGGCCTTAATTATGAATAAATTCACTCACAAACGCACACAGGCACACACTGACATACAAACACACAAGCAAACGCACACGTAGAAGTGCATACAAATATATACTCACAAAATCCATACATACTCACACAAACATAAAGACCAGGGCATACACAGTGTGGCACTCACACCAACAAACACGATAATTCACATGCATACACACGAACACACATGTTCAAATGCTTATGATCAATACTGGTACTACCCATACGCTTTAGAATAAGCGCTTACTCTGAGTTTTCTTACCTTACTTCTTTCTAGAATGTATTTGCCCAGCTCTAAGCTGTTTCCCTAACTAGTTAATCTAAACTTTAAAACTCACACGAACAGATTGGTTCACCTCCCTTGATGGATAAAAACGGTTACATTTCTCAATGTTTCAATTTTTATAAAAATATCATAAAAAAAATCAGAATTCAATCGAATTATTAGAGTCTTCATATGATTCTAACCCTAAGAAAATGAAACATGGAACTTACCCATTATTTCGAGTGTATTCAACATTGATTAGTGTGCTCAAAAATTTATAAATAGTAAACGATGAAAATGAATAATATAATTATCATGATCTTTGAATAATACATCTTTCCATAGAAAAATTAAACATTAATTGATCAAAGTCTTCGTATGAATTTTCTTGCGTACCAAACACGATTTAACACAATAATGAAAATAAATGACTGAAAAGTATACGTACCATATTCACACAATGAAAATGAATGCAGCTTATTTGTTTTTTTTTTGGTGGGGGGTTACCCTTTTACCTTTAATAATCTGCTACTTATTGATTTGACATCAATGCTATCATTAGGTTAAATGTCTTATATTTCCTATCAACAAAATGTTTTGTTGTTTTTTTTATACTAATCATTATTAGCAACCATGGGAGGTAACTTCTTTGATATTGATGGCGGCCAATAATTTACCCCCGTGCGTGCAAGTTCTACCTACTAAAGTACTAAATAATAATTTTAGTTAACCTTTCCAATCCCCTCGCTGATAGATTCTGACTATCATTTCAGGAGAATAGAAATGATACTCGGTGTAAGTCATTTAACAAATTAATTAAATTCATACAACAATTTCATGGAAATTTGGAATTGAGAACTACAAAACATGTATGAATAGCTGGCAATGAAGTAGGACCTCGGAAATATCCTTGATTTTTCTCGCCACCTGTCGCTTTTAAATCCTCGAAGTGATTCTGCATCATTTTAGCTTGAAGTAATGTCGTGCTAAGTTAATTTTCATACCAGTAATACCTCGAGTGCTGACTCGAATCTGAACACTGAAGGATAGAAAATAGCATGACTTTTGAAGTAAACATGCAGAGACAAACGAACATATTTTCCATATAATTTTGACCCGGATTCTGAAAAGTTGTTTTTAATAAGATTCAAAACGCATTTTCAGTCTACGTATGACAAAACAACAAAAGAGCTAAACGGTTGTTGAGAAATTCTATTATACAGTGGGGTCTGGATTATTTCTCAACTCATTACTCAACAAATAGATATAATACAATATAATTAACAGCGTATGAAAACTTAGGTTTCAGAGTTTTTAATCAAAGTACAGTTTGATTTTCAATATTCAAGATAACCGCCATCATTCGTGATTCAGCGACCGAGCCGAATAAATCATTATTCCGCTTCTCTCCGATTGTTTTAATTTCATTTATAGCTTCGGTTTGAGTTCATCCTGATAATTTAGTTTTGATGATTAGACAGCGGGGTAAGATCAGGCGAACCAAGCAATTGGCCCGCCTCAAATAATCCACTTGTCTGGGAAGACTCCATTTAACCTCTGCCGCACATTCAAAGCATAACGTGGGGTTCAACTTTACCTGAAATTATTTCATAAAATCTTTAAAGGTTTGGTTTTTATATAACATTTATTGCATAGTTTTTATATCTATATAACTGAAGTTAACATTACAAATATGCACAATGGCTTTGGGACCACCCTTGTGTGTTTTCATATAGGCTTGGGATATCGGCTTGAAAATAAACCCTTTGGGACAATATTTAATCCGTAGATCATGTAAAACCATGAAATAAACTCTGAAATGATTAAGTAAAAGCATTCTTATGAACTTCTCTTGACTTGACTAGAATGCATACCTTGATGTGCTGGTTGTAACACAATATGGTCCTTCCCACGTAACGTTTTTGTTTTAATTCTCATAACCAAACCATACACGCAAAATTTCGGTTTGTTCAAATCCTTATGAGCAGCATTCTACACGAACACACAAGCTGCAACTGAGTGATTATATTTTGCTGTATTGTTTTGACAAATCTAGTTTGAATTCTTTTTCACTGCAAGGCGACATTTCAGGGCGTGGCTGGAATTATATCTTTTAAGTTTCCTCAGACTGGAAGCTTTCAATCGTTTCATAAATTTGCGTATTTCAAAATGAAGCCATGAGATATTTGTTCCAATAAAAGTGATACCGTTTTGTCTTTAAAAACTAGGAGAGATATCAGAGAGGAAAGACTCCAACAACACGAAATCTGTTGTTTTTCGATCAGAGAAAATACACCAATGACTAGAAATCTGTTGCTCTACCGACCAGTGAAAAGACACTAGAGGTCTACTGCTGTGTTCAACCAAAGATAAGTCAATAAATACTATAGATATGTTGGTCTTCGATCAGAGAGAAAAGCACCACTTACAAGAAATCAGTTGCTATTCCCGACCAGGGAAAAACAACAATTATTAGAATCTGCTAATGTCTCCAACCAGAGCTCTTGGTGTCTTTGAGCCAATACATTCTGAACTTGTCCAAATTGTCACGCCATCTTATTATCTACGTTGTATGTCGTGATGTCCAAGGGGTTTCCGGCATTCTCGCAACTTGGTCAGCTCACAGCTATGATATCTCTGCTCTCTGATACAATATGCTGTCTGGTGATCACTCCATATGATGTCAAGCATGCTGTGCACGTTGAATGTTTCTTAGTTAAAGAGCCAATCTCTTGGGTGAGTTCCGTGTTTTGCTTTCGTGGATGACAATCAGGAGGATGCATTGCTTGTAGACCTTTATTTTAAAAATTAATGTGATATTCTTGTTTTTGAAGGTTAAGCTTGCTCTTTCAAAATCCTACCCAACTAGGGTGAACCTTCATTAGCAATTCGATTCAGCTCTGCGAGAGAAATGTCAAGGCTTGCGAGAAAAAATGCGTTGGACAGTATCATGAGTCAGATCACTTCTGTGCGGGAAGCAATAACTTCTCTTATCTTAGGTGTCTTTAATTAACCAATGTGTTTTCCCCTCGTTCAATATTTCTTTCATTATCTACACGGAATTCCTTTCTACGCTTCCAACTTTTTTTAGACAACACCCCTCTCATTATTTCTCTCTTGCTTCGATGTTTATATACTGAGCTTTTTCCAGTTCTCAGATTGGTCTGGCTAGCTGACTGGTTGGATCTTTATGTATCACACGCACATGTCACATTAATGGAGATTGGGAACTGAAAATTCAAACATTTATCCCTTATCATGCTTAGAAAAAACTTTGTCTTTTAAACATATCCCTCAGAAAGTTTTATGGATAGGGGTTCAATTTGTAATCTAACCTCATGCTGAATTGATGTTTTAGTCTGTGTCCAGCAGTATTCAAGCTTGTTTGTTGGAAAATCGGACTTAGCGACCACTGCTCAACAAAAGGAGACAGATGCGACATATTCATTGATCACCCCTCTTTTCAACTTTTTAATCCATCACCACAACATAGTATGGTACCAAAGGACCTTTTACACGTGACGTTTCTATTGTTTCTTTCTTTTTAAAAATGGACTTTTTTTAATTGATTTCTCCGTGATATTCGTGTCGGTTAGAAAACTAACGAAACTAGTGTTTGCATCTGATCTTTTTTCTGTGTTAGTGTACTGATACATTCCTCTTTTCCAACAAGAGGCGGACAACGTCCATCCATTCGAGGGAGACCACAACACATCCGTTTGATCACCCGCAAGCGGCTGTTTCCGAAAACGACTGCTTTGTGTCTATATCGGACCTATATTTATTACAACTAAATCCAGGGATTTTTCTTTGGACCTTGTCAGGTAATCTTTTGACAAGATGAGTCACCTCTACAAAGTTGTTTACGTGGCAGAAACCATATATAGATTTCATATATTTGAGCAAAAAAAAACAAAGCGATTTTCCTTTTTTTCTTTCATCATATAGGGGCATGGATAGTGATTTGGAGACCCAGGGGCTTGCCCTCCTGCAAACATCCAGTTAGTCTTGTGGTTCCCCACCCTTAGTCTGCAGACCTGTGTCAGTTCACAAAGGTGCTACTTGGGGACTGTAGACAGACCTTTCAAAAGTCCGTTAAAAAAAAAAGGACGTCGCTAGAGATTTTGGGGTCTGTAGTCTGGTTCTTTGGGGCGACATCACCAATTTTTAATGATATTCCTACTCAAACAGTCCTTTCACTCCATTTATAACTCTATTTCACATGTTTTTTGTCTCTTACAACATTAGCAAAAGATGATCGAATCATCGAAACCAAACAATTCTCCCAACCAAGCAGCCGAATCAGCTACAGATTCTTCCGTATGCTTGTCTGGGTCTACGCAAGTGTCAAGGTGTATGGATGTGTGTTTCCAAGTGCTCTTGATTACATTTTCCAGGGTCACATCCTTGAAAATGTGAACGAGTACCCCTTTAAGAACTATCTGGAAACGTTTTTTTTTTCAGATTTTCGAAAAGCACGATTTTTGGTCGATAGTCATTCTGTGTTCAACAATGCTCAAATATTGAACTGGTATTCTTTTTTTTATACCTTTAGATAAAATACCTCTTTATGATACGCGTACATAATTTGTCCACCGTTTCCCGTGTAGGCTTTTTTCTGTTTGACCTTTTTTTTCTTTCAGACATTCATGACTGGGATTTATCCTATGGGCATTTATGACTGTTTTTTTTGTGAGGAATTTTCGCGTAAGCTTTTATGGTTCGAGTATTTTTCATGAAACCATTCTTGCTGTATCGTATAAATGTTTGAAGGTTGATTATTGGGTAATTTCTCCTTAGGTACTAAATCTTTATTTTTCACCCAATTTTCGTCTTGAAAAGTACCAAATGGCAAACCTGCTCAATAACACCAGATTATAGCCATCAGCAATCTGTTACTATTATACCAAACCATACTCACCTTTTCCATTGACGTTGGCCATTCCAGCCAATTATCATCTTTAAATCAGCTTATCATTTGTCTGAAGATTGTGTGATACATGCGTAATACAACACATTGATACGAATATATCTGAAACTAAAATCATAGCCACTGCTCATAGATCAAAATGAAAACGAAGTAAAGCTATTATTTTAATGTCAAACATATTTGTCGAATAATCTGTCTATGTTGTAAATGAAAGAATAATTACTTTACTATGCAATTAAAACATATGTTATGATATTTATGTGCATTTTAGGACCCCTATGTAACATATGCTACCGGTCCTGTACTCGTTTAATCATTTCCCACAGCTCAGTACAAACTGACCTCTGCTGAACATCGATCAGCCTCAAAAGATACAAAGTGCGAGGTTTGAAAAATCGTTTGGTATAGTTTGGAAAAGAAAATAGTTCATACTGTGTAAGGGGAAAGACTCAGGGTTGGAATGGGACGTCGGAGGCAGTAAAGTGTACCAGAACTGATGGTAACAGAAGGAAATGAAAAAATAAACATAGAAATAAAGAAAGAAAGACTTGGAAAGAGAAGTGAAAACGAAGAAGGATAAAACAAGGAATCTAGCGAGACAGGAAAAAAAGAGTAAAGAGAAGATGGAGACAGACTGATGGAAAGAAAGATAGAAAGTCAGAGAGAGGAATAGAAGACAGAAATAAAGAAGGTAGGTGAAAGAGAGAGGGGAGAACAAGGGAAGAAAGAAATAAAGGAAGAAAGAAAGAAAGAAGGAAAGAAAGAAAGAAGGAAAGAAAGAAAGAAAGAAAGAGAGCAAAAAAAATAGATAAATATAGACAGGAATGCATATAAATAGAAAGAAAATGGAAGAAAAGATTGAATGAAACAATGAGAGGTAGACACTGTCAGGAAGGAAGATAGAAAGAGAGGTTGAAAGACAGACGGAGGGAAATAAAGATAGGAAGAAAGAAGGCAAAAAAAAAAAAGGGAAAAGAAAAAAGAGAGAATAAAAGAAAAAAAGACATAAAGAGAAAAATAAGGAAAGAACGGAGGAAGGAAATAAAGAGAAAAAGAAAGAAAGAAATGCAGACAGTTAGACGGAAAGAAAGAGAGAAACAAAGGAGGGGAAAAAAAAACTTTAGAAGGGAAACAATTCTAAACGGAACCAGGAAAGAGGAATGAGAGAAAAGAAAGATGTTTGATGACAGAGTAGTCAGTTCAATGGTCTTTTGGGAAGAATCGACTAGGGGGTGAGGTGTCAGGGTGGTGGAAGTTTGTCTTTAGCACCGACCCAGCTCATCTCTAAAAATCACCCTGTCACACCCTTTCACCATTTCGGGTTTCTAGTGCACGCGACTTTCCCAGAAAAAAATGCATATTTATAAGAAAGAAGAGAAGGATAATTTGTTCGTGTGGGTAGAGACATAAGCAAATGTATGGAAACGCAGACACACACACGCACACGCATACGCACATATACATGCAAACAGAATAAAAATTACGGTAACATAGTGACACAGTAACACACAAGTACTCACACGCACACGGACAAAACCACTGTGACACACTGACACACAAGCACTCGTACACACACTTTCTCTCGTATACATCCGCCCATACACAAAGTCTAAAACCACGATGACACGCTGATGCACAAGTACACACCTATACTTAAATGCCACACATGTACACACATGGGCATACACATACTGGCACGTACATACTGGTACACAAACATGAAACCTCAGTGTGACTCTAGCACACAAGCAAATACACACACATACACACATACATATATACACGCACATATATGCGCATACAAACGTACTAAAACATCTCACATTCATACACATAGACACACAAGAGAACACGTATGACTATAGGCACATACGCACCATCAAACGCGACATAAACATGCATACACACAAACACACGTGTCCATGTTGGGATAGGGATGGATGGTAGGTTAGCAGAGGGTGGGGCCGAAGCTTGTGATGCCGGACAGTGCTGATGGTGGAGGTTGGCTGGGTATATCAAAATTGGAAGGAACTGTCCGTTGACGGAATGGGTGGCAGCTTTTATGGGCGGTTGGGGTAAGGGTCTGTGAATGATTTTGGTAAGAGATGGAGGTCTGACGGTGATGTTAGTGCCGGCAGGGTGATGCACGTTGTTGCAGATTTTGGACAGTAATTGATTGATAGATGTGTGCAGCGATCTGCATAAAAGAAAGCTGTATATTTATCTGACGGCTCCAAGAAGGAATTGGGAACTAGAAGAAGACTGAAGGAAGCGAAGTGTTAGGAAACCTTTTCAAACCAAACATGGGCGTGAGTGTTTGCGATGGTTAACGCCGACTAATAAATGAGCCGTGCATGTTTCTAAGAGTTTTTTTTCTCTTGTAAGCCTGCTATCGAATGTCCGTTTATAGTTTCATTCCTGACCCTAACCCAGTGACACCGAACCTTTTTAGCACAGTGTGTCAAACATTCAAATTTTTGAATTAACTTCTTCTAGTGTCACTTTCATGGATGTATGTAATTAACTTTTGAATAAATGTTTGAAGATACGCAGCCTATTTTCCTAAAATAGTTATTAAACAACGAGTTTAATAAAATACAACTTGAAATTTAAAATACAGTCAGAAAACTTGGATAATAAAATGAAATTAAAAAAGTTTGTTTTTCGAAGTCCATCGTGTATCACCTGAAACCTGCGGCGTCTCATCGCTGTGTCATAGGTTCGCTATTACTGCAGCTGAACTGCTACAACAAACAGCATATTCAGCTCCATTAGCCTTGAGAACATCATCACATAAACCCACTCAGGTATCATCCACAACGTTACCATTACGGTCGTGAATATTGAAGGAACTCATTCCATCAACTGATTTGATCATTCGTTGATGGGATCATCCAGTATATGCTCAAAAATCAGAAATTAGTTTACCTTTGATAATGCAATGTCAGCCAGCGAAAATAAGTTCCAAGAGGTGGAAGAAGCCTAACGGTGAACAGCTAAGGGAATGGAATCACGGCAGCTTACGACTTACGCCTACCATCATTATTTAAAATTGGAAGAAATTGGCCGTGGATTGACAAAATGGACAGTAGCTTTTATGAGCGGTAGGGTTTGGGAAATATTTTTGTAAATTGTTTTGATTCAGGGTCAAGCAGGAGACGGAACCAAGCCAAGTTTTAGGAGGCTTTTTTTTTTTTAAGAAAACTGGTTTATGCATGTTTGGGATGAGTAAAACCGTCTAATAATGATTCCAGCGTGTTTTAGATTTTTTTTTTCTATCGCGTTGATCTCCCATTCAATCTGTTAACAATTCTGCTCTGACCTTCTCTGAACAGCTGTAGCTATGGCCATTGCATAGCCATTAGCATCCAGAACACCATCATTTGGACCTACCCAGCTTTCATCAACAATGTAACCATTACGGTAATAAATATTTAAAGGTCTCGTTTCTTCAACATGAGATCATTCATTGATGGGGCCATCGCCTATGTGCTTAAAAATTCAGAAATTAGTTTACCTTTGATAATGCGAATTTAGACAGACAAGATCTGAGTGATAAATGTTGTTTGATTCGGAACACCAGCGCTTAGAAGTACTCTGCTATCATCTACGGAGTTGCTATTACGATCATGAATATTTGAAGGGAATAATCACGATTCCCATCACTGAACTGGAGGCAACAGTAGGAAATCTGCAGAAGGCGTCGACAGAAATGTTGCGTTTAACGAAACAAAGATCAGGATATTACCCTAATTGAACTGTCACAAACCCAAGCTCGGCCATCGATATTAGCATCAAGTACACCATCACTTATATCGACTCAGCTATCATCTACAATGTTACCATTACATTCATGAATATTTAAGGGTCTCCAACTTCAACTTATGTGATCATTTATGGGTGGGACCGCCGATTCGTGCTGAAAATCAAAAATTATTTCACCTTTGATGTACTATAATAATGAATTGTGATTTTCTCGGTTCGATGGTCATAACACTGGACTATTCCATTTAGGAGAGGCGGGAGAGATTTCTGCTGGAAAAAAAAACATAGACATACAGTACATACTACGAGCTATTTCCGGTAGACGAAGTATTTTTTTCTAAAAAAAACAAACAATAATAATTGTCTTTGCATGAATCATCTTGCGCCTAGGAATGTTGGAGAAATCATATAAAAAAGATCATGACATACATCGTATAGCAATGTTCAGTAAACAAATCTTGCAGGTCGTCATTAGTGAGTTCAATCCACATCGGATATTCCAATATAGATTATATTAAACCGATTCGTACTAATTAACAATATTTATATAATAAATAATATGGTTTTCTTGGTGTGCTGTCTGCAACGCTAGATTCTCTTACTCAGGGGTGAAATTTTGCTGATATAAGCACCTCCTTCCTATCTTTTCAAACTATGGACTCAACAACTGAAACGAATTTGATATGATCTTTTCTTAAAAATAATCATGTAGAAATCAAAATGTATTCTTTATTTTTGTGACGGGTAGTAACTCTCATTGCAATGGTACACAGACAAATTTGTATTGACAAGTGTTGTTCAAAGTGTAAGGAAGGAAAACGTTGGTCTGAGGTAAGGTAGTGTTTTAAGTGATGGTCAGAGAAATAGTGAAGAGTTCACTCCCCTGAATTTTGCGAGGATTATTCATCTTTGTTCTTGTTTTTGTTGTTCTTTTGGTGACGGTGGAAAAACAAGGCTCACTCCAGCAATAACGTAGTATGGATTCCCAGTGTCCGGAGGCAAAGACAATGCCTGGAGGAAAAGACAATGCCTGGAGGCAAAGACAACGCCCAGGGGCAAAGACAGGGCGTTTTCGCTATATCCTATGGGAAGGCATAATAAACTAGTGGAAAATTTCTACTATTACATCTGCGCCTGGGGGTGACTGTCCCTCATGCCCCCGACCGTTTTTGATACGCCCCAGAGTTTGATGATGCTTAAAAATACTGTTTCCTTAACTGATATCATCAGTATTTTATAAAGCCACCGAAAATCTGAATGTTTACCTTTTGTAATGAAATATTAGACAGACATTGACTTCAACACATGCAATAAGTGTTTTTGTGATGAATAGCTGTGATTATTCCATCAGTCATACGAACAAATATCTTCAAAAATGTTTTTTTAAATAATTTCTACTACTATATCGTATATCTTAATTTGTTTTTTTTATTGCGACTGCTAAATCATCTTTCTACGATCGTTTGTTAGTGGTGTAAACAGAAATACAAAATACAAATCTGGTGGGAATCAAACTCACAACCCGATTCCTAAGCGCCTGTCGCACCGTTACATCCGCTTTTCATTCAAATGTAGTCATGTAGCTACATTCCATATTTTCCTTAAGTTTATATATGCGACAGAGATAATGAGGTCTTAATTTTCAACAGCAGTAAAATTTCCATGAGTTCGGGTACCAAGTGAAATAAAAGACTGACAAGGCCTGGATAGTTGCTCAGTAAAAACCATTATGTGACCAACGTATCCTGGTTGCATTTCGCGCTGGGAATTCATTAATCAAAGACTTTGAAAGTGGGTGATCAATGAATAAGTTATTTTCTTGCCTTTCATTTAGAGTGATCACTTCAAAAGTCTGAATAATAACCCCCCCCCCTCGGAAAAAATGCTGCTGTCACAAACCGAGGGATTGATTCAACATTACATTGCTTATTGAGCAACCCACTGAGGGGATTTTCAAAAAAATAAAAAAGTTTTCTTTATATATTATAGTGAGTCAATCAGTAATTTTTGTTTGCCCTCTGACTCCATCGGTGTAGCCTTTAAAATCAACACATACATAAGTACATACATACCTACATAGCCAGTCAGCCAGACCAATCTAAAAACCGATGAAACGTATGTCGACAGGTTTGGAGACAGTTTCGTTTAAAGGTTTCTCATAAAAAAAAACTTATAATTTGGCTCTTGAGTAAAGTGAGTAGTAAACTTTAGAGTCAAATCATAAATTCTTTTCTTTGTTTTTTTTTTTGTTTATTGATTCTTTTAATTTACTACCATGAGCATTTAGACAAATAAAACAGGCTCTGAGTGTGATGATCTATGAGTAGGAACTATATATATTTTAAAGCCTGTAGAAAAATAAATATATAAGAGAAAACAAAAAACGGAATGTGAATATTTCAGCATAGTGTATATATATATATATATATATATATATATATATATATATATATATATATATATATATACGTGTGCGAGAGATAGTTCAAGAGACATTTTTGCATGAATGCAGCCCTGCTCTTACCAACTTGGTTAACGACACCTTGGCAAGACAGAAGTCTGAGAGCACACACATCACTCATTACTTTTAAGATCATATATATATATATATGTGTGTGTGTGTGTATATATATATATATATATATATATATATATGTATATATATATATATATATATATATATATATATATATATATATATATATATATATATATATATATATATATATATATATATATATATATATATATATATCCAGACACAGAATAAGCAAAATGAGAATTAGGAGTTAAAGCAATTAATAGGGCCTCAGCTTTAGCGGCGGCTGTTTAGCTCACTGGTAAGAGCATCGCTACGTTGTTCAAATCCAGCAGCAACTTCATTTCCTTTGATTGTTTATTCTATTTTCGCAGTCAAGGCAAAATGATATATTAACCAAGTAATGATGGGAGATCATTTCAAGTAGATTTTGAGAATTGTATATAATCATTGATGATTATTCATATCGGGTATTATATCCATTTTAAACTAATAATATGTATATGTGTGTGTTTGTGTGGTAACTGAAAATACATTTTGCAAGAACCTATTTTGTTCGGCATCGATGTTACTCAGTTACAAAGCATGCTGTCACAGGTCATGTATGTGTATAAAGGGATGAGTTATGTGTGGGGATCAAACTCCCCTGCACCAGTTTTTACGCAGCCCTGCTCTTATACGTAACAAAATGAGCTAACAACATTCGGAAATTCACTTATTCCACTCATCTCTTCATTTTATGATCTTAGGAATGACGTTAGGAATAAATATTCAGTTCCCCTATATCGACAGTGAAAATGTCTTTATTATAATCGCATTCTGTCATATATAAATTGCACATCGTCTGATATTTGATAATACAGGAACATACACATGCACGTATATATATATATATATATATATATATATATATATATATATATATATATATATATATATGCTCCTCTATTCAGGGTTTCAAGGGTTCTTTAAGTGAGGTAACTCATCCATTGTAGGCTTATGCAATGCTCTTCTACAGGAATAGAGTACTCTGGTGGATGAGGTGTTTCTGCTTACTGAGTTCCGTAGTCCAGAGGTAGGATATTGGCTTACGGGTCCGATGTGAGGGTTTCAATTCTGCCTCGCGGTACTGGATGGGATAAAGTCTATAGTCAGAGATTGAAGAGATGTAATACATTCAAACAGCTGTCTGTGGATGACACAACAATATATATATATATATATATATATATATATTGATTTAAGAGATGGACATATTTGGTTTGAATCAATTTTGAAGTGCATTTTATTATATACGAACTTATTTGATAAGATCTCCCGTTGTTACACAGATGATATATCATTCAATTTGGACAACGTAAAGAGAATAAACAATCAGAGAAAACGGGGCTGCCGCAGGAAACAAACCTGTCACCGATAATGTAGCCGCTTCAAAGTAACGATGCACTTACCGTAGTGCTAAATAGCCCGCCAATAATGCTAAGGCCAAATAACTGCTTCCGACCGAAATTCCCATCTCATTTTTTTTTCTCAGTCTTTTTCATCTCTTTCAACTTGAGAGTATGTATTTAAGAAATTAGCATATTTGATCCAATAGAATGCATATATATATATATATATATATATATATATATATATATATATATATATATATATATATATATATATATATATATATATATATATATATATATATATATATATATATATATATATATATATATATATATATATAACAAAGTACGTATATTGTAAACAAGAAGAAAACGAATGAAAACATATCGTAGCACCCCTTCTACTTTTAGCTGGATATCAAAAATGTCACTTCCTTCGACGATCCCCATGGCCAGATGCTTATTGGCGCCGACACCTCTGGCTGGTTACGCCTTTTGGCCCTGGCACTTGTTGCCAGTTACTCTTTCTCTCTCTCTCTTTATTCTCCCCAAGATCGTTATCATCTCACCATATTCAAAGCTGATCCAATCCTAACCATTTTCCACCGTGACCAACCTCTGCACTACCTTCGTCCATTTCAGTTCACCGACGTCGAGGCATCTCACGTACGCATAGCTACACAGCCACTCAACCGTATCTTCAACACGTGCCGACGCGTATACAACTCTCACTCTCATGAATGAAATGACAATGCTTCTTACTATCTGATAGCCACAACGACCTCTCTTAATTCTCCTTCGGAAAACACGCATGAATTGAACTCTGCATTCTCTCTCTTTCGTAGTCTGTCCATCGAGTGTCTACCAGCGTCAGAAAATAGCCGCTAAGTTGCACACGCAACTTGGCAGTTCGGCATACACACTGAACCCGGTATCCATAATCAATCCTTGGTATGATCCGAGCCATATGAATTCAAAAGCAGTTCAGACACGTCCGCTTCGATCCCGATGACTATACTAACAATAACAACAAAGCTCCTACCTTTAGCTATGTCTTCTCTTTACACGATCGATGTTAACATTATATGTATTACAATTTCATCTTGTTATTTTTCATTAATGTTCCTGAATTAAGTGTACGTTTTATTTGTCCATTCAAATACCTGTATGTCTCAGCAACCGGGCGTTTGTTGTTCCCTGTGGATTATACTAATGACCAGCCTATCCAATCAGATTTGAATGGTTGTAACCATTACTATGCATGAATCGAAAAGATGTCTGATTTACCTGCCATTTTCCTGAACCAGTATAAGTAACCTCTATGATAATTCTGCCTTCTTTTTGCTATGTAGACCAATCGTTGATTATAGTGAGTTTTCAACACATTAAATAATTATTGAACACGTTATCCAGAAGTAAACGAGCTGGTTATTTTCATAATCCACAGGAAGCAACATACAACCAAGTGCGAGAGGCAAAACATGTTTACATTCATCAGGTTCATATCCTTGTAATTCTTTATATATATATATATATATATATATATATATATATATATATATATATATATATATATATATATGTATATATATATATGTATATGTATATATATATATATATATAACTCTGTTCACTACGTTAAATATTGAGCACTGTGCCTAATTGACTACGACAGATAAAATCAGTCTCCATTCGTTTTCTGTTTGTTCACATATTGAGAATATATGCCTACAATCGTTAAAGAGGAAGTGCTATGTGCTGTTTTGGTGTTCTGCCTTGACTTGTTTTTAGCTCAGTTTTTTTAAAGCAGAGCCGCAAATAGGCTTCTTCCTGGTGGCTCCGGGCTCGATACCAGCTTGCCGCTCTTTTTTTATAAATTTTGTGCAATATCATCAATGATTAATGAAAATCGTCCGTATTCATATCATCGAATTATTTTCATAGGATTCGCAATGCAATATAATAAAGACGTACCAAGTTCTATCTTATATGTAATGATTTGAAAGACAGGTAATTCCAAAAGAAAAAATCATCAAATAGATAGTAATATCAACACTATCCCTTGATAATTAATTGCACAGTTTTTGGCGATAGTGACTGCATCCAAACAATCCTTGTAGCCGACAAAAGCTTCCTGCACCTGACAGCTGGTAGTTTTCCAAACCCTTCCTCTGCAAATTGCTCAAACTTTGGAATACTTGCAGGATTCCGTTTTTTTTCTGCTGGACTGATTTAGAACGATGTATGAAATGTCCAATGAGACTCTGGAAACTTTGGCAAACTTAGTAGGTGAACAGAATGGTCAAGCTCATTTCATTTTCCTTTTGTAGAGTACCTAGAATGTGTGCACTTGTGTGCATGTGTGTGAGTCAGTGGCATAGTGTACGTACACGCACAAGTTTTGCAAACAGTACACAAAGAAAATTAAAGTACGTGCGAAAAATTATTCTCTTAAAATAATGTATCAATTCAGAATTATAATTATCGATATTTTCATAATTTATTGTACCAAGTCTGGCTTAGTACAATTTGTCGCTGATTCCTATTCCACTCTGTATTGTATATATAATAAATATAAAACACAAGAATGTGTATTTATTTGTATAAAAGGATTTCTTTTTTTAAATCAACAAATCGTGCTATTCATGTGATAGATTTCCGTTGATATCTAAGACTTGACAATTTAGCTTGCTCTGAAAGACAGACACCTGCCAATTAGTCAGTATTGAATTCAAATCAGGGGCCGTACATAAACTTTACATATCGATTTCAAATATTGGTGAGGATTGCTCTTTTGTTTTCGGTCTTATTACAGTAGAAAGATGAAGAAAACTCAAGACCATACTTTTTGAAAATGATCTTTTAATCAATAACCCTTTTCAACTCGTCAATCATAACTTTAAAGAATACAATATTACTTGTATGACATTGAAACATGCAAATACTGTTTTATTATTGATAATATCAGGGTTGTATTATTAAAAAAACACAATAAGTACAGTTTATAGAGCTCACGAAATATTTTGGGCCTATCAAAAATATATTTCAAATCATTTAAAAAATTTATATTGTACGATCTATATTATAAAATCATAAGAATATACGTATGAAAATATGAAAAAAAAAAAGCTTTGGTATGCTCGGGGCCCAAGCGCCTTTGTTTCAATAAAATCTACAAAGTCAACAAAAACAGAATTAATTTCTCCATACATTATTATTCCAGAAGTCTATGTCCTATTTTAACTTGTTCAGGAGTGGGATTTCGTCATCAGTTTTTGCTTAGATTACTTTTCTTTCGTGCTTGAAGTTACTGTATTTTTAGTGTGGTCATTGTTATTGTCATTCGACATTGTTGCAACTTACAAAACTCAGGTCAAAACTAGATAGCGGAAATTTGACAATGGAATCATATTTTATTCAAATATAAGGAAACAAAATAAAAGCGTTTAACAAGATAACTCACATACAATACCTTTAAACATTAGATATGAACTTATCGCATTTTTTAGATTTCGAAATCTCCGATAATGTGATCAGTATCTATGTAATTTTGAATTTAAATGAATGCACACAAACACACACAGATATTAACACATCGACAATCGTTTGATATAAGGACCATGTGATGTAAAGTAATAGAAGACAAAGAATTTGAAGTATCTGAGCTAGAATTGAATAACGTCGCCGAAACGTAATATCAACACGTGGTCCCCATAACAACATTGAACCTCATTTATTTATTGATAATTCAAATCCGATCCGAGAAGGCCAGTAGATGCGTAATTGGGAATGAAAATCGTATGAAACATTTTTAATTTTGGCGATTTTCAAAATTGTGAAATTATTACACATAGTCGGAAAATTTTTCCATTTCTCTCTACCCCTCCCCTCTCTTTCTCTCTCTCTCTCTATATATATATATATATATATACATATTATTGTGTCATCCACAGACATATCACATCTCTTCTGTGTGGCTATATATTTTCCATTATCCCATCCAGTACCACGAGATAGAATTGAAACCTTCACTTCAGAACCGGAGGTCGATATCCTACCTCTGGGCTACGGAACTGGACGGTCAGTAAGGCTGAATTTGAGTGATGTATTTATTTACGGATAAATTTCCCATCCACCAGAGTGCTCGATTCCTATGGAAGAGCATTGCATAAGCTTACAATAGATGAGTTGCCTCGCTTAGAGAGTGCTCAACCCTGAATAGAGGAACATCAATTATTTGTATGTATAGATTAGTCATTTATCTAAGATATTCATATCGTACAAAATAACATTTTATAAGATTAAAATTGTATCAGTGCCGAGTGCCAATGAATGGTATAATTCGGACTTGCCAAAATGATCTTGAAATAATTTCAAATTTACATATGCACAAGGTTCCAGCTTACAAAGACTCTTGTAACAGGAAATGTATTTGCATAACATGAATATTTGCACACACTGACTACTTTAAAGTACAGATATCATTGAAGGCCAGGTCTTGCTTGACATGTGTGCGTGCGTGCAGGTTGATGCCTATAACGCAGTGATCGAATGTTCACCGACCATCGATTTTCAGGTTAAACCCCAGTAATAGTTAACGTAAAAGCCGGGAAATTTTCGGTCAAAACCATTGAATAATTATATTGGTTATTTCTAACTCTTTCGTTGAGTGTTGGCATCAATCCAAGAATTTAACCCCTGCATCAAGTGCCTGCAAAAACTCGAACGTTATCAATTGACCCACACAATATTGGGTCCAATCAATTTTAGCACGAGTCATCAACTTGACACAGCTGAGCCGGATTTAGCATTATATATATATATATATATATATATATACATATATATATGTATATATTGATTAAATTTAGGGGAAAAATCCAAAAAAAAACTTTCATTAAACATACACGCACCAAAGATATGTAAAACACAAAGCTAGAAGATTGATGTGAAAAGAAAGCAATTGCCAGCTAAGCGCCTTGTAAATCCCCGTTTGGGACCATTTAGAATCTGGGGGTCTCAGGCCTATGCCTCAAGAGTCTCCAGGTTAATCTAATTCTTGAGATTGTTTGTTCAGATAATTCATCAATACGTCATTATCATCATTATCAGCAGAAAAGAAAGTCAACAGGCTTTCAACTTCCGTTGTTAGACGTAGACTTTCCCCAGATTCATTTTTCTATCATGGACATCGCAGAGTCAATGTTTCCTGAACATGTGTAGTTTTCATGATATCTTACTGTTTTCCAGCCACAGTTTGGCATAGAAAATGAGGGTTCACGTCATAGTTTATCATGTCCAGCAGTTTTTTTGACATTCTTGCTTGTCTTTTGCTATTTGAGTTTTTTGTGGCTTGTATAATATCTTTGATTATCATTTTTTTTGTGGAGACTCTATGTAATGCATTGCCCTTTCTTGTACATGTTGTGTAGTTTTTGGTTTGAGATCCTATCTTTTTGGCTATCTCTATCTATGACTATTTGCTCTTCTTGTTAAATTTAAGTTTCTTAGCGAAAATGATTATCAAAGTTTTGAATTGATCTTTTTCCTACTTTCAAAGGTTTCACTACAAACAAATTGTTCAAGTAATCTGATTAAATGGAAATCTTGCTGCGCTAATCCGATCGAGTTAGGAAGTTTATAGTTTGTGCCACTGTAGCAGTTTTTTTAAAGATGGAGAATTGTCATTATTATACACTGATTCATTCCAACTACAGTCCTCATCTTTGTTCATAAAGAATTGTTTATAGATGCAATATTTCAGTCAGGTATTTTCAGGCCATCTTCAGGTGCCTACTTGTTCTTCTTTGGCTGTCCATGCAAAGGGTATATCTTGTGATCGGTTATTCTTATGTAAAATGATCTCTGTTGTACCGTTTGACATAGGTGTCGGTAAGGGTATCAGGTGTCAAACAGGACATTTGCATACCGGGTCAGCACTTCTTACCCTGAGCGGGGGGAAGGGTCGAAACCTTATAGACAAGAAAGTATAATTGTACAGATGTCTTATATAACCTCAACAATGTAACTGTAGGAGGATAGTATTCGCTGGTAATAAGAGTGGTGTTAAGATACTTTTAAAATTTATCCCTGTGAACCCCTGAACATTTTGCCCCTATCAACGAAAACTGACAGCAAACATTTATGCCATCTAATATAGAAATAATGAATTTATTCCTTGTCAAATTTTGGATTCTTGTAGTACTGAGTTGTTCTGTTCCTAACTGTCAAAGGTTTCACAACGAACGAAATTTCCAGTGATCTGATTAAGCGGAAATCCTAAATTGCTAATTTAGTTGAGTTTGGAAGATGCAGTAAAAGATTCTACGGTGGAAATTTGATTTTTTTCCTGGGTTCAATCAATCGAATGTTTGCTAGCAACAAAAATACGAAGAATGTTCCTAAACACAACAAGAAAGGAGTAGAAGCAGCTAGTGAGGTAATTGTTGAATTAGATAGGTCTTTTAAATATTCAAACACATCTCTACGAACCATTACAAAAACAATACCGATATCTGATTTTTGCAAGTACGTAATTTCAAATATATAGTCCAAATAACAAGATGACCTAGTTTTTCCATTCAGAAACAATTGCTATTAGACAATGAAAGAAAGAAATTCTCTAGAGATTTGTGGCTAAAGATTGATACGATGTAAGGTTTATCTACCTTGTAGTTGCCCAAGAAAATTAGAAATAAAAAGGTTATGTTATTGATATGCCAAAGTTATCAGCATATGCAGAAATACTCTGGAGGCACAGTGTGTCTAAATGAATAAAGACGATGAAAGTTTAAAACATCAATTATTTTCTTCAAATCTTGCTTTCGTAGAAAACAGGTAACCTTCACACGTATATATTCATGTATAAATATAATACAATAATTTGGAATCTTTCTTTACGTTTAGACAATAAAAGAAATCGTATTTTTAATGACATGATCTCAGGGAAAAATAATCACGTACAAATATCATTGATTTGACCATAAAAGCAACGTTTGAAGTAACGATAGTCATTTTCTATACTTGGGCAAACAGAAAATAACACTGACTGCGAAGGAAGAAAATTATATGACAGAAGACTACGCAGCTTATCAAAAAGTATGAAGATGTTTGTAATTCAACATCATATTGTGTGCAAAACATTTTTCGTGAATGTCAAATAGGCCTATATTTGGCGCAACCTAGAAGTGCCACAGAAAAAAAAAATATAAATATACAAGAAGCAGATCAAATTATGTATAAAAAAAGATAATAAGAAACATTGTTTCAGTTTTATTCTCAAATAAATTTGTATTACCATGCTAATACAATTTCATTCAACCCATTCTAATTATACCAATAACGGTTGACATATCTGACTCTACGGAGAAATGGGTCAACTGAATCACTTTTTGGTGCGGTTCAAGCGAGTTGGGCACAAGGATTCTCATAAATTTAGTGTTGAGCAAATCAACATCAGACCTGGTCATTTTCTTGATCAGTCACCGTCTGGAAATACTAGATGCCTTAAGCAACTGAAAATTAATCCCCAGTCGAGTCATGCCACGAAGACGTTAAAATATTACTCAATGCAATACTCAGTTAGAAAGAGTAGGATTCAGGGTCTCACATCCACTCAAGTTCAAGAGGTTGGGACAGGGCTTACAACACGAAATAGACCAGAAAAATTAGAGACAGTTACTGAAACATCGCTGAGACGTTGTCAGTGGCCTATGATCCTCATCGGGCTAAGGGCATAACATATTAACCGCTTGTGGCACGGAGAGAGGGCATATCTCCGCTATACATCCCATAATAGTCAGTCGCTACACCCTAGACCAGAGAGTCGTTACAGTGGGATTCCGATTTGCTGAAATCCCATCCTAAACATTTGTTATCAAAGTTCAGCATTTTGGCGCCCGTAGAGGAATAAGAAACATCATAGACTCTAATAGAAAACTCGAACCACAATGTGCTTGTTAAATTGCAAGAAAGTCAGACACAATTCACATTGTGATTCTCAGAAATCATATGCAAAACTGTGACCGGCAAAAAATAGGATGTCGTGATGAATTAAGCAACTTAAGAAAGTACTGGTTCCAGAACGCCCATGATAGAGAGGTTTGGTGAATCTTGAGGGAGGTTTACGTCAAACGAGGGCGCTAATATAAGGCAGGATTGTGGATGAGTTCACATCGACGTACTATTTTGATGTTACCTATTCCCCTTTTGGACACAAAGAGATACACTTTGATACATTGTATAGAAACAAGAAAAAACCTTATAGTAATAAGCGAAAATATTTTAAAGAATATTTATTGAAGAAAAAAATTAATACTGATGAAAAATTAACAAATGCAGATCACTGAAACCAGTTCAGTTTTCGGGTTCAACTCCAACATGACTTTTTCAAATGTCAGAAAAATTGGCCATGTCAACGGATAAGTTCCATCAGTGGAAATAGTTTTAATCCTTAACTTTTCATCTGTTCCAGGCCTATTATCGGCTTTGCACAGTCCCGCAGGGGATATTTTAGAAGACGGGGACTAGGGGGTGTGGTTGGGGATAAAAGCATATCTGGTTAGTTAGACAATAGGAACTAGTGTGACATTAGTCAGCAATGGTATCGGTGTTAGTAATGGTGACTGAAAACGGACACTGGCATAGGGTGTCAGAAGGGCATGCTCTCTGACAGGGGCTACTGCGTAGCGTAATCAGCTCGAGGCTGTAAATGTCACTGATTAGATGAACAGGGAAATGTGGAAGTCAATAGTTGCCGATAAGAATGTTCAAAATGATGATGATAATGGTGATGATGATGATGATGATGATGATGATGATGATGATGATGATGATAAAGAAAACACTGATGACAATGATTTATCATAATTAAACATTCTTGAAATCTCCCTCTTGCACTCGACCATTTGGACAAAGCTTTATATCTGTCGAACGGAGTATCTATTTTAGCCGTTTTATGGCCAAATCTGAAGGACTTTGCCCTTTTGAAGAGCATTTGGCCATGAGCTTTTTGACTTAGCCATATCAGTTTTTTGATTAGCTTAACGCTAAAAGGAAACACACTGAAATGAAACGAGACAATGTATAAATTTGCACGTTCACTCAATTATTGCCAAACTTTAGAACTGTATTCGGTCTTTTTTTTTCTCTGCTGTAACGAGATCATCATCATCATCATCATCATCATCAGTAGTCTTTTAACATCCGTAGTTGGACATAGAATCCGCCAAATTTCCCTATCATGGGCGTCGTGCAGCCAGTACTTTCTGAATTTGTCTAGTTCATCTCTCCATCTTGTATTTTGTTGGTCTCGGTTTTCTCAGGAGATATCTGGGGATCCATTTCGTGGGTTGTGATGTCCATCGGTTGCCCTTCATTCTCGCAACATGACCTGCCCACTGCCACTTGATTTTTCTGATGGATTCTATGATGTCTCGGACCACCGTTTTCTTTCTGATATATTGTGCTGTCTTGTGATCTTTCCATGCGAGGTTAAGCATGGTTGTCTCTTGCACACGCAACCAAAATTTGGGGTACAAACTGATTTATAAAATTCACGTCCCCTACGGTGAGTTGAAGTCGCAGCAAATCTATAGTGAACAATTGCTGTCTCACTGACTGAGATAAATCGATTAGGATTAGATATAAACGACCATGTTTCACGCGTATAGTCAAGGGTTTATTTCATTCTTATGAACGATTACGTTCATACAATATGTATATGTTATTTACTATACATACGATACAGAAGTTGCAGAAATCATCTTCATTCGGAATAGAAGCAGGGCTGGAATTAGACCCTGCAACATCCAGGCATTATAATTGTAATTATTATTATTATTATTATTATTATTATTATTATTATTATTATTATTTGTACCTGTTCAGGGGTCGATGCCGGATGACAGTTTGCTTTGAGAGGTTAATGGTCTACAATGTTTGCAGACCTCTGCTTTCAGACTTTTCAATTGATTCAGGTTAATTGTTGTTTTGTAGAAGTGTTTTTAATAAATGTTTATTTTTGTGTGTACTACAAGATTGCAATGTTCCATAAACAATTTGGGCATTTGGCCACTTTTAGCAATTCTTTGACGTGCTTTTAGTTAAGGAAAACTCCAATTTTCTCTTAACCTTGCTACCAAAAATAAAGGAAATGGAGCATTGATTCTGAACGCTGGTGCATTAGAAAGCATTTATGATACATTGTGGGTGAGGGGGTCCATCGAAAATTTTTGTGTGAAGAGCAAAAAGGGTTCTGTAGCTCAAAACCAAGTCATCTGCAGACCCAACGGATTAATTCCTAATTAATTCCTTATTCTACAGTATTGATCTATAATTACACAATGCTATTGATTACTAATTATGCTATACATTCCAAATACTGATTGAAGTTTATTAACTTTATAAGGTATAAAAAGGATGAGTTAATTGCCTTATCGTTACTAGATTTCACACAATAAGGAAACAAACTAGTCAAGCGAATGACTTTGGATGACAGGCAAAAAAAAACACGAATGTCCTGCTAATATCCATACGGCAACTGAGCAAACTCGGCAACTAAACTCTACCGTAGCCAGTTTACTCGCAAAACCTCTCCCCGATCAACAATCTCTTCTTTAAGCATTTCAACCACTTTCTGGGAATATTCTCAATCACCGGCCAGCAACTGAAAATACCTTTGAAAGATTGATTCGTTCCTACACCCCATAATTCTATGCTTCCAAAATAAGTGGACTTTTTTTTTTATTGTTGATGAAAATGTTTTAATTCTGAAGGCTCTTATTTCGATTAATAACTTTTATTCTAAAGTAAGATATACGGCTTTGAAGTTGATCGTGAAAAAAAAAACGCAATTATTTTTGCACCAACCTAATAGTAATGTAATTTTTTTTAGCTGTCGAGCTTGGCATTGGGGACATTGAGTGAGAACCACTAATTTAGAACTAAAATACACACCTTTAATCATCAAATGAACTTAACAGACGATCATCTTTATTCTTTGTCTGAGTTCTTGATCGTAGGTGTTGTTATTTTTATACATAGGGACTAATTTTATTATCACTCGTGTGTTTATTACAACGTTTCAGTCACCGTACTTTCCAAGATTATTTGTTGAATTTGTGTGATTAGGTATTGTCTCGCTTGTACGTTCATTCTTAGAGACTAGTTTTTCTCACCATTGTTGTCTGTATAACTACGTTTCGATCGCTCTTGCCTCCAGCATTATTTCTGTCTCATTTTTCGAGATGTATTTCTATTATTGTAGATTGATATTTCTGGTTTATTTTCATCGTTTTCTGCCTTCTAGTACTCTCTTTCTCTCTCTCTCTCTCTCTCTCATTCTCTCTCTCTCTCTGAATTTCTGAGACAAAATGCTGTTACTATTATACATTGATTCATAAGGATTGACTGTTTTTTTATCCAGCCTCCTTTTGACTTCAATTTCTGATAAAAAGTCTTGTTAACATTATACTTTCATTCATAAGGACTAGTATTTGGTCACCCTACCTTCCAGCTTCTTTTTTCTCAGAATTTTTGAGAGGAGAATGCCTTCCTACATTTAGCTCCACCCTTTCTGTCATTTATACTAATACGAGATCCCAACTCTCAGTCCTGAAATTCATTGAACTTGAAACCTACAAAATAACTTGCAAATGAGATCAATCTGAAATTTTCTGTGAGAAAATGCTCAGATTTTGGCTTCTCAATATTCTCGTTGCAAGACGATACAATCTGAATTTGTCCTATCAAATAAAGGACATTCACTAAAAGATTGGCAGTGTGCTGATTATCGTATGGAGATGGAAAATATTTGTAATCGCAGAGGGCAGAAATTAGAAGTACTGAAGGAAATGAAATTGTAAGGGACATAAACAAAAAAAGGATAAAATTTAATTGAAATTCTTAAGCCAGGCGCCAAGAAAGACCTTTCAAGGAAGTAGTGAAGGTCGTACTTGTCAGGTGTCATGGTCGCATGGATAGTGACGTGAGTAGTCTTGTGATTAACAAAGATATTGTCCGAGTCACTGTATGAGGAAAGTGAATGGAGCATCGACTGAAATAAAAGAAAAAAAAAAGGTTGAAGATACTAGTTCAATGATTAATGAAAATAATCAATCTCAGATCGAACTCACTTTCGTTGTAATGATCTGTAGGACAAGCCTGTTAACCCCATGCCAAATTGCCCACGTTTTCTATACTTAAATTAGTTTGACACAAGGCCAGAAGTGTGCTGCATCAATAGATCCGTGACAAAACAGCTGATGATCCCCAATATGATATTGAATGTACAATATTAGAATCCAAATTTAAACAGCAATAATAAAATTCAATATTATGTGTATAGACTGACAGGAATCGGAAAGTAACAGAGCTACACGACATGACATCGTAAGATGATTTGGAGGACTATTCAGTTTTTATTAAAAAAACACAAATCTTCAAAACTAAAATTCTATTTCAACTAAAATTTATACGTTAAATATATATCATTAACATTTTATACTAATATATATATATATATATATATATATATATATATATATATATATATATATATATAGGGTTTTCAAAAAGAAAGTAACCCTAAAAGTGAGAGGGTAAGATTTTTGAGCGTGCATGGATGTAATGGTACAATATTAGTAACGTAGCAAAACTGTACCTACGAATTACAGAATTTAGCAGTTAATTAAATAAGTGCATCTTAGGTTAACCTCGTTTGAGCATCCATCCCTTCTCGTTGTATTCATCATGTAGTTTTTTTCATAATGAGACCGGTAAGAACCAGCAAGTAAGTTGTTGGAAATTACTTTCAACATCGATTGTAAAGTTAGGATTCGTGTCTAATTAACATATTTTGTAATATTTTTGTTATCCATTTTTAATGAATATTTTTTCGAAATTTGAAATAGTTTGAAATATCAACTGTTAGGAGTACGTTTACATCCTTTTGAAACGCCCTGTATTTCGAAACATACATATCGATTGACAATTCTGTCTCTTGTTACAATGAAACATCCCCCAA
This sequence comes from Thysanoteuthis rhombus, assembly GCA_963457665.1. Taxonomy (NCBI): domain Eukaryota; kingdom Metazoa; phylum Mollusca; class Cephalopoda; order Oegopsida; family Thysanoteuthidae; genus Thysanoteuthis; species Thysanoteuthis major. The sequence continues at coordinate 5,504,604 of OY735238.1, read as the reverse complement.
AGACGCATGCTTGGGTGAAGTGTATGGAAATCCTTGGATGCCCAGTTGTCAGAATCTTCCTCCCAGTGTTGCTGATGTAGTTCAGAGCTAAGCTGAGAGGAATACGCCTGGCATTGACTTGGCTGCAAGAGTTGCCAAAAAGATGTCAAATGCATTAAGGGGGCCACACTACCTGGTTTGGGAATAAGAGTTCCTTTCTCTTACGAGTTGTCCTCTCAAGGCTAGATAGCCGGATCTGCCCCGCTATTTACCCATAGCTTGGGATATGCTTACATATCTGTATATAACTATGCTTAATGCATATATATATATATATATATATATATATATATATATATATATATATATATATATATCAAGTTGTTGGAAACTTAGCAGAATCGTAGAAGTATCTTTCTAGTTTATGAAGCTCTTTATTGCCTGTGCGTTCATATTGTTTGAGAATTGATTGCAGAAAAGTGATAATTTACCTATTTTCTTTTTATTTCAGCGAAAATAATGACTGAATAGAAAATGAATATTCAACAATGTTTACTTTTTCATGTTTAATCTGGACTGAAGCGCAACAGAGTGGAAGGGATTGTGAACAACGAATTATGCTAGGTCTATGTTATCAAGGACAGCCGTATCATTATGAGTCTAACCTCTGAAGATATATGTTTTTATTCGGTATCGAAAGATTTACGGCTATCTCAGTAGTATCGACTTTAGTATTTTAGACTTTATAATGATAATAGTGGTGGCGGTTGTAATGATACAGATGCTTGAAAGAGATACGGTGATTATTGCGACTGTTAAGACGCTGGTTGTGATAGTAATTGCAAACGTGGGTGATGCGGTGGGAGAGGTGTTTGTGTCGGTTCGTTTTGGGAAATTGAGTTCATTGTGACCAAGTCGCGGCTCAGAGATTATGACAGGGAAGATTTAGGAGAATAGGAAATTAAATCGCGAAAGGAAAACAGATATAAAATGAATAGAAGCCTAATTGTAATACAAGATAAAACCAGAAAAGACTGAGAAAGTGAAGCCGAAAGTGAAAGTAATTACATCGTCAAGTGGTTATCATAGATTTTACAAACAATAATCTCTTTTTTGAGGTGCAGAGTGGTTTAACGGTTAACAAAATAGAGAATAGAATCGATAGGTCGAGTTCAAACTCTAGCTGAGAGAGTTTGAAAGTGAAAATGGAAGTAATCACACCAGCGAGTTGTTATCTCAGATTTTGCAAGCAATAATCACATTTTTGAGTTGTGGGGTTCTAAAAGGTATATGATATGGAGATTGGAATTGGCGGGTTGAATTCAAACTCTGTCTGAAATTCTGAAAGTGAAAGTGAAAGTAATCACACTGTCAAGTGGTTATTACAGATTCTACATGCAATAAGCTCATTTTTAAAGTATACAGTGGCCGAACAGTTATCGTCAGGGAGAGTGGTATCGGTGGACAGAGTTCAAAATCCGGCTGAAACAGTTTGAGAGAGAAAGTGAAAGTAATAACATTGACAAGTACCTATCACAGCTTTCACAGATAATAAGCTGATTTCAGTCACATTGCTTGAGACTCACCTATTCTTGTAAGATCACCAAATTTGAGCAATGTTGAAACCTGCTCAGTATCTAGGTTGGTGACTGTCTGGGAATAGCAATGCCGTTGGCCAGGGATCATACAGAAATGCTCCCCCCTATCAACCTGGCCCATCAAGTCTTGCCATACTCATCACCCCTCCATGTCTTGCGACCTAGGTAGTAAGAATGTGCAAAATGGCATATCCAAGGACAGAAGTTTACAACAACGAAGAAAACGGAAAACCCTGGCTCAAGAGGTGTCTATATATCTGGATGTGCCCAAAGCTTGTGATACCCCAGTTCGGAAAACCCTGGCTCAAGAGGTGTCTATATATCTGGATGTGCTCAAAGCTTGTGATACCCCAGTTCGGAAAACCCTGGCTCAAGAGGTGTCTATATATCTGGATGTGCCCAAAGCTTGTGATACCCCAGTTCGGAAAACCCTGGCCCAAGAGGTGTCTATATATCTGGATGTGCCCAAAGCTTGTGATACCCCAGTTCGGAAAACCCTGGCTCAAGAGGTGTCTATATATCTGGATGTGCCCAAAGCTTGTGATACCCCAGTTCGGAAAACCCTGGCTCAAGAGGTGTCTATATATCTGGATGTGCCCAAAGCTTGTGATACCCCAGTTCGGAAAACCCTGGCTCAAGAGGTGTCTATATATCTGGATGTGCCCAAAGCTTGTGATACCCCAGTTACTAGTATCATTCAATAGTCAGTGGAAAACAATCGTGTCATTCTACGCCATAAAAATATGAAAGCTGAAATAGATAAAGCTGATTCCTGAGGTGCAAGATGGAGAAACAGTTGTTGTTATTCTTAGTTACTCTCTATGAATTGCTTTTTGAATTCTTTACAATGAATTCCGAAGCAAACACTAAAGATGGCGTTTGCTTGTGGATTGTTTACTTATGTTATATTCGTCACATGAGCTGAGGTTCATATGCTATTATGTACCAACTGTCTTAATTTACTCAATTCAACTCAGTATGGAAAAAGGTTATTAGAGTTGGGCATAGGGTTTGGTAATTGATTTTACCATATCTATCTTGGTCAGCGATGAGACCAGTTGATATTTACTAAGCTTAGCTTAGCCCAGTGCAAAGAGGACAATTTTGAGACACTCAAAGGGAGGATCAAACTCACTGCATTACTTGAATTCTTTCTCCCTAAAATGTCCCTCAATGCTATGCCCTATACAGAATTTTTTTCTCCTTGTAAACTTTTGACAGAATCAACCTCTTCTTTGTAATACAAGTCAGATCAAGTCAAAGACCCAGAGGCTCCTTTCATTTCGGAACTATTTGAATGGAGGGGTGGTGCTACTCCATTTCCATGATCTTTCTCCCTCAATCACACATCTTAGGGTGTACTCAGTTAGCTGTTGAGTTCAGTGGGGAGTCTTCATGAATTCTTTTCCACAGTCTCCCTTCATGCTGGGAATCGAACCCTGCTCTTTCATTGTACGAGGAAGACGTTTTAATTATTACACTATCTAAACGGACGATTTTTCTGGTTTGGAACCCTACTAAAACAATTTACAGGCCTAGTAAATCACTCAATGGTGAATATCAAGTGATCAACGTCTTTTGGTAGTGTGTTGTGTTGAGGATGATCAATTAAGAAATTGGAAATAGGAAAGAGCGATCAATAAGTTACATCTTTTGCCTCCTGATGAGTAATGATGAATGAAAAAGTCCACATTTTCATAAACAAACGGATAACAAGGAATTGATTTAGCATGAACTTACATTGCAAACCGAATCCCAGCTTATAAACATATTTCAAAGGGTAATTTACGAAAAAACAAAAAAAACAAAAAAGGGAAAATTAGTTGTAAATGTTTAAATTTTCAGCTTTCTATCTCTATTGGTGCGACCTGTATGTGTGATATACACATGAATATCCAGCCAGTCAGTTAGCCAGACCAATTTAAAAACTTGAGAAACCTATGTTGACAGTTTTGGCTGACGGTTTGGAACATGTCTGACCATTAGGGAGAAAAATTTATTGTTTTTATTCTCAAAGCTCAATGTATGGTTGAAACTAGACCTCGGACATCCACAACTAATTGAGTTTACCAAAGATGAGAAAAAAGAATGTAAACTATTTTTTTGTTTCGACTCCAGGCATCCGTACAGCAAATTACGGATCTTTGCTTTTGGTGTGACTTACGAAGGAACCCCAATTCCTGTTGCCCTGTTAGAGTTGCAAAGGGAGAACACGAATTCTTTCGGTGATTGAGACTACAAGGAAGAAGGTCATTTTGAACTTTAAAAGTTCTTGAAAAAAACTGAGTGAACGATGAATATGGTCAGAATGGATTCAATTTATGATATCACTGGCATTTTTCACTGGAAAAAATGCAAAATATCATGATTTTCAAGAATCTAGATATAATTAATAAATCTGCAAAAATAAAGCTTCCTAAAGGAAAAAATGCTTTCCTTCCAAAAGTAAAAACACATAATCTACCAGAAGGTATCTGGTGGAGTACTGCCGCCAATTTTTAAGTCTGTGAACAAAATTTACTGCTCAGACGCAAGCACATATAAAATGAATATAGAACCCTCCAATACCTCTGGTGGCTACGGTTGTTCAATGCTGGAACTTGATTAGGATCTGGAAGAAAAAAGACAATGAAAGAAATGACGTTACGTTCTGCTTTTTGTTTTTATAGGAGATTAGGAAGATATTGAATGTCTCAGTCACTGGCGTTTGGGACGAGTCTATCGCGAGTAAGATAAGAATCAGAATATATACAGAGAAAATTGTGCCGTTAGCTGTTGTGGAGCTAGATTGATCGGTGTGTTTGAGAGAGAGAGAGAGAGAGAGAGAGAGAGAGAGAGAGAGAGAGAGAGAGAGAGAGAGAGAGACTAGGGAAAAGAGATGGAGGAAGAGAGATGAAGTCAGAGAGATAAATAGTGGGAAAGAGACAGAGAGAAATGGAGGGTGAGAGAGATACGAGGAGGTAGAGGGAGTGACAAACAAAAATAGGGATAGAGATAGGAGAGAGAGAGAGAGAGAGAGAGTGAGGGGACGTAGGGTAGACAGAGACAGATGGGGAGAGATGGGATAGAATGTGAGAGAGAAGAGGCAAGGAGGGACAAAAAAAAGCAAGATTCATGTAGATATTTACTTGGCTTTGCCAAAATCCGATACGAAGCCGTTCAAGGCCGCGTCTCTTCGGCAAATTGGATGGGACCAATCTTGTCACTGGATGGGGTGCCGTGCTTGTCATGAAATTCAGCATTTTTTTGCGGTAAGACGACAGAACAGGGATTAAGAAAGACATTTGCTACATCAGACCGGAATTCAGGATTTAGTTCTAAAATACCAAATCATTTTCCCAAAGAATTTTTCTAACAGAGTTTTCCTTTTCCTTTTTTTTGGTAGAAATGAAAATACTGGGTTATCCTCAAATTAATCAGGTATGCCTTGATTAATGCGGTTAATTCGTTCCCAAGATAACCGTACTTTTCAAAACGGTACCGTTCAAATGTTATAATGAGTTGGTGTGTTTTTTCCAGTTTATACTTGACTACATAAATTTGCACAGCAATACCTTGACCATACTTCGTAGAGAAACAGCACTAATCGAAACTGCATTTCTGAAGTTAATCCTGTATAGGCACTTAATTAGATATAGTAGCGGGATGTTATGTAATGTTAATAGAAACCATCTACTAAATGTGAAACTATCAATTTCCTCAGCTTTCTTTAGAGCTAATGGGTTGGCAACAGACTGCAAAAATGGGGCTAAAGGGCTGAAAATTCTAGCATTTACTTACATCTAGAAAAAACAGTTTTTGAACCCCCCTTTGAATAAGTTTTTACGGGGGATTCAAATTAACAATGTATGCTCATGCTTTTTTGCAATTTTTTTTTTGAAATTCAGACTATTTTAGTGATCACAGTCCAAAAAAAGGTGAAAGAAGTAACTTATTAATTGATCATCCTTCTGTTCAATTTCTCAGTTGATCTCTCCAAGCACAGCATGCTACCAAAAAAACTGATCCTGCGATCGTTTGTATGGAGTGAATAAACAGGCCCTTTTCCTCATGGTTTGCTTTGAGTGTAATGATTTACACGTTAATTCAGCAAATTATTGTTTACTCCAGACAATCTGCACTAAGTGGCTCACATTTGTGGCCTTGTGTTTCTGTAAGGTGAGGTAAGCTTGGTGAACATTACGTTCCCTTGCTGTAAAATAGTGATAAAGAGCGAGTTAGGTAAACTATTACTTCTGGACAAAGCGGTCAATCCTTTCGGCGTGCACGTATACATGTGACCCTGTGCCAGGCTTTGTGAACATATGATTGCTTTGAAATTGGATAAAGGTTAGCAAACTAATCCGTCATTGATGCAGACCAGCAACTTTGATCTCACTGGATATTCACAGTAGATCCCGTGTCTTACTCGGTGATACTTATACTTTGCAGAAGTGGCCTGTATTTTTTGATACAGTATCAATGATTTTACCAATCCTGTATTACTGATATCCTCATTTCTTTCACGTAGCGTCATACTAAAGGAAGATAACATGAACAAGATAAAGATGTAATGACATTTTACTATCAACAGAAATTTTATCTGTCTCCTTAAAAATGTCGTTGCTGTTATTATCATTATCATTATTATTATTATTATTATTATTATTATCATTATTATTATTATTATCATTATTATTGCTGTTGTTGTTGCTGCTATTGTTGATTTTGTTGTTGTTATCCGTAAAAGTGAACATTGTCTCTGAAACAGTCTAATTTTATGTTCTAATGAAAATTTGTTTGTTTTGCTTGATTTTTTTTTTTTTGACAAAAATGTCGTCCCGTCTGTATGTGACGGTACAGCTCAAGGACGATTAGAACGATGGCCAACAAATTTTGTATGGCTACTAATGAGAACCCTGGGCGTGTTTCTAGCATATTAATTTTAGAATATTCGAAAAAACAATAATTGTGTGGGAGTCTGCGTTCATGGTCACAAAAGGTAATGATCTGATTTCTACTTATCTCCCTCTTTCTTTCTCTCTCTCTCTCTCTCTCTGTCTCTCTCTCTCTCTCTCTATATATATATATATATATATATATATATATACATATATATATGTGTGTGTGTGTATATATGTTACATTTTTGTGATTCTTTTTTATGTTTTTCGGAAAGAAAGAGAGAAAATTGAGTCAATTACGAGAAAAACTCTGAAAAAACAAACTAACTTCTCTTCAATTATGAATCTTCCGTAGTCGAATGGTCAAAATCAGTCGAATATTTATTTAAATCCCCCTGGCTAGAAGGTGTGAGTTCGATTCACTCTGTGGGATATCTCTCTCTTTCCATTTTACGCTTTTTGATCATTACCATAGGATTACGGTCCAACTCGATGTTGTGATTAAAAACAATAAAGTTATGAGAAAGGTAAAAACTTGTCAGAATAGATGATAATGTTTCAATACTTTCTAAAATTATGAATTTAGCTCAGTCAGTATGACACCAGCTGACCAATCGGCTGTCATGATTTGAAATAACGTTTAGGAGTAGAATTTTCACTCCCTTATATTTAGAGAGGATCATTCTTATTCTCGGTCTGGACAGGGGTTTTATAAGAGATAATAATGATAAGGGAGAAATGAATATTTACAAGAGGAAGAAAGAAAGATCAATATAAGATAAAAAGAAAGAATGAGAAAGGGGATGAAAAGATATCATAAACATTAGAGAGGGAGTGGAATATCAAGACCTGACAGAAGAAACGAAAACAAAATTAACCTCATAATGAAAGGAAGAAAGTAAATGAGAATGAAAAACGTTTGGAAAAATGCTTGGCTGCAGCATGGTAAAACTGTACTCCTACTTATATCTTGTCTGAAGATGATTACTGAAAATTTTGTATTGTATGTATGATAGATGAAGAAAATTAATTACGAAGTATATATTTTCGTAAATAGTATTTATTTATTCAAACGAAATAAACCTTTGAATATCTGAACGATGAATTTTTGTTAATATCTAAAACTTGTCAATTTTCCTCAGTCAGTGAGACAGCCTCCTGGAAATCGTTCGGTCGTGAGTTCAAATTACAGTAAGGTTTTGATTTTACTTATAGGTTTGCACTCCTATTCTTGGTGGGGATTATTGTTGTTGTTGCTGTTGTTACAATAGGAGAGCAGGGTCAACTCCAGACTTTTTACTGGATTTCGACGGACAAAGGAAAGAAAGAGCTCGGGAGAAAGAGCGGAAGTGAAAAGATACGAAAAAGGGAGAAAAATGCAACAAACATAATAAAAGAAATGAATGAATCGATTGAGAGAAGAAAACGTACTGAAGACTGAACGAAAAGAAACTGTTAATGATTTGAGAGAAAAGCAAGTCTGATCAGTCACCCTATAAAAAAATGTCACGTGACCATTTTGCTGCATTTTGGGTGATCAATTAAGAAATTGAATAAAGGCAGTGAGTAAAAAAAAAAAAAAAAAAAAATTAAACCAGGAAGCACTTTTGCAGCTGCCGTTCTCTAAAAACTGAATGTGAACATGATTTTAGAAAAAAAGATGTAAGGAAACTTGTATGATTATTGAGTTATGCCCCTTAAAAATGAAATCTTATCGAAAAAGAATTCCTGGATCCTGGATCAAAGGAAAGGAAAAAGGTATTATCAACGAATTAGTTACTTCTGATCGCCTTTTGTTCCGCAGTGATCATTAAAAAATTTGAATTTTGAAAAAAAATGTGCGAATGCTGCTGGACACAAACTGAGGGGACAATAAGCATAAGATCATTTCGTTTGAACCCTTCCCACAAAAAAATACGAGTTTTTTTTTTTTCGAAATATCAATGTTTAAATCTTCATCCCTCTAGCTCCATTGCAGTGGCCTGCAAGCATGATAGACAAAATGCCAGCCAGTCAGGCCAACTTGAAAACTGAAGATGTTGAGTGTTTCGGTAAACAATTCCTGAAAAGATATTCGAGCAGAACATCTGGACACGAGGATAAATTCATGGTGAACTTTCGGAGATATCGTGTTGACTGAGGTGAACATGAGTGAATTAAATATACCTCTTCTAACTTCGTTGGGTGAGGTAAATAAAAAAATAAAAGAAATTCTGTTAGGCTTACGAAGAAAAAGTCAGCGGAGAAGAGGAAAAAAAATCAGAAACTCTTAAAAGATTAATTATCTGACGGTCGGGGAAGACGGCTACAGGAGGGAAAGGCTCAAGGAAGTCAGTGGGGGAGTGGGGCAGAGTCTAGAAGAAATATATGAACGCAAAGTTGTTGCCAATCTGTGGCGTTGGTAGGCATTGGGGGCGTCGGGGGGCGTTGGAAATTTTGGATTGATCCTCAGGAAATAAATGAGGCATTGTCCGAACAAATCCTTATAAAATTGAATCCGTTGACGTGAATCCATTCTGAGAGATTATTGGAGGATGAATAAACGGAAAAATAAGAAACACGATATAAAAGGAATCTTTCCACATTCCGTTCCTTGGTCCCCGCCAACCCCCTGATGCTGCTAAGAAGATATTTATCTATAATGCAATAACAAATCTGTAATAAGGGAGGGGAAAAGCGTTGAATATCTTTCGAGCCGATCTGAATCTGACACTCGGCAAAATACAACTTTGTCTTTTGGGACAATCCTGTTTCTTGGTTTACATCGAATTTATTTTTTACATCTTCGTTTTCTTCTTTTGGTTATTCTTCTTTCTCGTCCTACTTTTTTTGCCTTTTCTCATTCTTCTTCTTCTTCTTCTTCTTCTTCTTCTTCTTCTTCTTCTTCTTCTTCTTCTTCTTCTTCTTCTTCTTCTTCTTCTTTCAAATTTTTACATCCTTTTCCCTCTTCTTCCTCTTCTATTTTTCGCTTCGTTCTTCCTCCTCCTCCTCTTCTTCGTCTTCTTCTTCTTCTTCTTCTTGTTTTTCCATTTTAGCTTCTTTTTCTCTTCAGCTCCTCCTGTTTCTTCCCCTTCCTTTTCTTCTCCCTCTTCTTCTTCTTCGTTTATGTCTTTCCGTCTCTTTGCTCTCCTCTTCTTCTTCGTCTATGAATTCTTTTTCGCTTTCTTATTCACTTCTGCTTCACCTATTACTTTACCCCCTCTTTTTCTTCTGCTTCTTCTTTTTCTTCGTCCTCTTCTTATTATAATTTGTCTTCTTCTTCTTCTTCTTCTTCTTCTTCTTCTTCTTCTTCTTCTTCTTCTTCTTCTTCTTCTTCTTCTTCTTCTTCTTCTTCTTCGATATATTTGCAAAAGGAAACATATATACAAGAAAGTTCCACCGATCAACAGAATAACTTTTTTGTTTTTTCCTCTGTCTGTAACAATGGACTCTACCACCTGATAGATAACAATTTTTACTGAAAAAAATATCCCCCTCCCACCATTTGGACTTCCACTCGAGATAAGAAGTTTCCCCCTTGAAAAAATCATCTCATAGAAATTCACCAGGATTAACATGCACGTACATAAATAAACTAGTGCTCGTAAAAAATAAACGAGATCGTTAATGTGTAATTCGTCACGCCTCGCCTAAGATCGGAGTATCCGTGCGCTCTATCGAGGATCAAAGTGTAGTTACCGGCCCTCTTGCCGGTATAAGAGTTTTAGTATCCATCCGCTCACTAAAAAGTACCACACACACACAGACACACCCATACTAAATATATGAATAATACACTTATCATTAAATAAATATGAATCAATCTTCTTTTTTTCTATGGCGAGCGTGAATACGCTAATGTCTGTCATATCTTACCGGCACATATTTCTATCTTGGTGTAATCATCTTCAGTCGGAGTGAAATGACGAGTAGTGGTTGACTCTGTAGCAGCTAGGCGTTTTTAAAAATCGTTTTCACCTCATCTTAGTATCAAATGTTTCATCTCCCGTCCCTCTGTTCAAGATATAATTGTAGTGTACGTGCGCCCATTCGAGAGTGTCATGTATGAGAATGGTAAATTTTTCTTCCAAAATTAGATTATCAGAAAAAAATCCTGGATGATTTTCGTCAAAATATAAAACTTCTCATGCACGGAATTTTTACTTACTTAAATTTAGGGAGGAAAACAAAAGTCTAATTTGATTTAATTTTATTTTTGTCTGCCAGCCGATTCCCCGAGTTTGAAAGTGTGAAAATACGATTTTCAGTTACGTGGTTGATAATTAGATGCTTTTATGAAGAAAAATAGAAGGGAAATAGACCCAAAAAATAGCTAGACAACAATACAGTAATATTTTGTAATTTCTATCACGCCCGAACGGTCAGAGGTTGAAACCAATGTTAAGATAGTAAATTAACAAAATGTAGGTCTTTGGACTTTCTATAGTTAGAGGAGAAATGTGCAATTTATTTCAAAATTATCATTCATTTCAGGATTATTCGCCAATTAATTCTAAATTCGTAAAGAAAAGACCAGCCAATATATTTCATTGACACACACACACACACACACACACACACATATATAATAATGAATTGTGTTATGTTGTGTATGCGAGTGTATATATATATATATATATATATATATATATATACATATATATGATAATAAATTGCGTTGTGTTGTATATATGATATATGTATTCCCTGTGGCAGTCCCATTTTCTTTAATCATTCATTCTTTTTACGCTGTTTAGGGCGACTGATACATTAACCATATAATGACGAGAGATCATCTCAAATAAGTTCCCATATAATATAACGCAATCTATAATCATTTTTTTAGATCATGTGTATACATTTCTCTCTCTCTTTCTATCTCTCTCTTTCTCTCTCTCTCTCGTTCTCTCTCTCTCTCCATATATATACATATATATATATATATATATATATATATATATATATATATATATATATATTGCGTTATGTTTCTGACGGTTCGTTTCTATGTCGGTATGTTTCACTCTGAATATACACAATATTTTTTCATCTTTTTCCTTCTTTGTCTATCTCTCTCTCAATATATATATATATATATATATATATTCATTTATATATATATATGTATATATATATACACACACATATATATCACAGTTATAGGAATAAATCCTTAAATTCATTATCATGCATTTTCATACCTGTCGCCTGGTGGTCACAGCAGAAGACTGAGTGATGGTGGCAATGATGATGATAATGATGGTGATGATGATGGTGATGATGATTATTATTATTATTATTATTATTATTATTATTATTATTATTATTATTATTGTCGTCGTTTTTGTCATTATTATTGTTATTTAGATACGAGTTAGTATCAATGTTTTAGAAGTTTATGAACCAGCTTAGTGAAACCAAACCTGTCCAACATCAACAAGTCGAACGGATTCGGTCTCATAAAGACACCGCTGCCAAAAGCCAGGACTTCTTGGAACTGACCCTAATTCCCCAGGAATTTCCAGCGAATGCTGTGAAATGGTATCCGGAAAGGGTGAAGGATTGTTATGAGTGCCACTTTACATCGAACTGGTAAAAGGCACTCCAAGTGTCCACCGGTGAGAGTTGAGTCACTTTAGTCCATAGTCGGAGAAAACGAAGGACAATTAGAACCTTTTGACAGATATTTTCCTCTTGGGCGTAATGAGCTCGTCCAAGAAGTCTTGGAACAATGCCAACCATTTTATCTGATGTCCGGCATTCTGACTGTCATGTCACCAAACGAAGCAGCAGGCAATAAGGGTGTAGCTGATGGGTGGTGGTTGGGCAATTTTGAATCTGCTGAGGTGTGGGGTCTGGATTTATCATGTACCATCTTGTTCAATTCACGTAGAGCACATTTTCTCTACGTATTTTTTTCAAACTCCAAAATTAAGGTGACTTTATTTTTCAACAATCCTCACCAACACTAGGGATGTAGACTAATATGTTAATTGCACATTACCTTATTTTGATTTGGATTCACAACCAAAAGATTGCCAGCAGGCTACCTTACAGAACGAGCTTTATTAACAAGCAAGTAAGAAAATTATCTCATCACCATTGATATCAACAGAAATTATCGTACAAATGATCACTGAATTATTTCACACTAATAAATAAACACATTTACAATATATACATATATATATATAAATATACATATATATATATATATATATATATATATATATATATATATATATATATATATATATATATATATATATATATTCTTATCCATACGAAACAAAAGTTGCACTTATCATCTCCAGGCGAAATAGAGGTAAGAGTTGAGTTGGAACCATTTTTGTACATTTTTCTATTGCTTGGAAATGGCACGATAGGGTCGTTATCGAAGTTATAGAGTCTCCAGAAACTGCTCAAGCCATTGATCGTGGTCGTCGGTCACTACAGTCGATAAAAATTCATCATTAAAAACAGGTCTTGGCCTTGCACTGTGTTTTTATCGATATCCATAGTTAAAGACCTAAACCAGTTGAATAAATGCTGAATAGATTATGCTATGATAATTGGTACTCAACAAGTCTTGCTGACGTTATCAACAGCTTTTAATGTCTTGATTTGGAATTTACTCGGGTAGATACCTCTGCTGTTAAGGCCCCAAAACATATTTTAATAACAAATTTTATCTTTACGTACAATGGATACACATTAACGAAAAGTTCACTTTCTGAATTTTCTCGGTTGCAGTAATTTGCAACTATTAGTGTGCCGCAAGGCATCTGTAAATGTGCTGTTAAAATCTCCCTCAAGCAAGTTGAGCTACAGTGTTCCTAGTATGTATACAGAAACAACATTTGGATACGTTTTCTCATTACCACTACTTTTATAGAGAGCATTAAACTACGTTTTCAAATGATGTGATACACGGATAGATGGATAAAAAATGCAAAATTGTTTCTTCAAAGCCCAGATGGCAGATGCAAAATTGTTTACTAGAATTCTGTCGTGTAGAACCATCGATTTTATATTATCTTTTGGTGAATGGGTTAATTTTCCAATGACACCTTGTTTCAATGTACACTAATAACAAAATTTCACAAAACTTTTGAATGTTTTGAAAACGATTATCGACAATGACTGATCATCAATATACAGTTTAGCAAGCCGATATGTGTTGGAATAGAATCAAATTTTCAAATGTTGATAAAACAATATTTTGTAATGAGATGCCCATAGATGCATTATAAATAAATACGTCAACAATACACGTTTGGTAATAAAATCAATAAATCATTTTTTTGTTTAACATAAGAGCACATCATCATCATTGATTTTCTTTTGAATTATCAAAACTATCTTAATATACTGATGGTGTGCCTTGGCCACTTCAGTACCTGGTTCACTATGTCGTGAAATGAATGAAGTTGAAAATCACTGCTCTATGGTGTGAAAAAGTTAAAGAAGCAAATATTTACCGTAATTCAATGTCTAAGCAAAGTCTATACGACCACCCTTGACGCCTAACTGTACCTATGATGTTTCTAGCACAGTAAGACGAAAAACTAATTAGCCTCCTACCAAACATTCATGCCTTTGCTATCTTTCTTTCTGAGGACGAATCAAAGAAAGATCAGCATCAAGAAATCAATTTTTGCTTTTAGTCCCACGTTCAAGGCAAAACGTAATTGTAGATCAATACCGTCATTCTAATTAGAAATGGTACAATTTCTAATATTAGCTCAGCTTTAGATGACCACACCTTAACAGAGTGCACGAAATTCCTAAAGTTACTAGTGTATAGAGGGAAAATGTCAATGGAATCTTTATTACAACTTATACTTTCATCTTTACTTTTGCTTTCACTTTAGTACTTTCACTTTCACATTAGCCTTTGCTTATTTTTATGTTTTGGTTTCATTTTTATTGCTCGCAATTCTTGGCTGCTCTTCTAGAGACAGATAAATTGATTCCTTCGGACTAGATCATAGAAAATCTGAGGTTGCTCGTCGATAAAAGGAACTTAATTAATGGGTGTTGCCAACGACCAAAACGTCAAAGTTCACCGCAAGAACTAGTTCTGCTCATTTCTAATGATGCTCAAATCGTAAGATGATAGAACTTATTTAGTAACTGGGTTATGGCATCCAGACATCTACCTTTGTGAAAACATCAATATCTTGGTAAACATCAGTACTTAATTGTCTTTCACACTCTTTTGGTAAAAACTCGAAGAAAAGCTTCGATAGTGATGAAAACATGTTTTACACTCCCATTTGAGGATTATGAGGGTTTACTCATATGCATATCGTTTGCACCACAGAGATGGGAGTGGCGTAGCGGATAGAGACATTAAGTTCAAACGTTCAAACTCCAACCGAGGATGTTCACCTTCATTTCGCACTCGTGCTATCGGGAAAAGTATGAATCAATCTAATCTATCCCTTTTCCAAAGGTAAGGTAGAAGGGCAGGCTTGGGTTTATAGCCTCTGGAAGACAACGAGCCTTGGGGGAGGAAAACTCTTGTTCCAAACTAGGGAGTGAATTCCTATCAAAGAAGTTGGATGGCAACTTTAAAGTCTTCCGGCAGCACCTGCAGTTAAGCTAGTGCTGAATGTATCGGACTCTTTCTTTTGGACTGCATCAGCAAGTCTAACAGGGCGATGCTCAAAGTGGAGACTGGACGAAAAGTTCTAAATTATATGATTATCTTGGTCATGTTAGAACATAACAAAGATAATCATATACTTTACAACTTTCATAGGTTTTTGTTATTTACGTTCAATGAATCGACAATTATCAATTACTAGAGCACCTAATCTTTTTCAACATGATAACGTAAAAACATGCCAATGATGTTAAGTTCATAGAAAATTCTGGGAGGCATTTCAATATTCAAAATTAAAACATTTTGTGGAAGAGGGTGACAGTGATCTCGACCACAACTACAGTTGAAATCAAAATTGTTTGGGATCAACAAAGTGTATAAGAACTCCGTTTAGTAATGATTGTATTTAGGAATTCATGACGAGTCAATGTCTGGGAAATTTCTGAGGATTGAGTATTCGACAGCGCAAATACGTTTATTCATATCAACTATTGTAATATACTCTTCGATAAGAGCAAGAAGTTGTAATCATCTCTTGGTAAACATTTTCGTTTCGATGCTGTATTTCGGAGAGGTGTTAGTGAAACAAACCTAAGATGATATCTTGCGCCACCATTTGTCGTACTTTGGATGATACTATCATCTTGGTAGACGCTAAAAATAATATCCGCTCTCATAGTTATTTCATTTTCCATTAGCCTTAGAATATCATTGCAAAAATCAGTACTAGAGTACTACCGAGATGGTTTCGAAGTATATGGAGCAGTCATGTGAACTAGTGCTGCTCCATCAATTACCAGGGATGTGTGAGGTGGTTTTGAGCTGGCAAGGATTGAGATATCTTAGAATATTTTCATTGAGTCCAATTTTTGTCTGTCTCAGGTTTCCACGTGCTAAACTTGAAAGCAGGTATGGATGAAGTTCATGCACATAAAAACATTTCAAGTATACTGCCACGTCTTTTTTTTATCAAGTCAACTGCAGCTTTGTTGACGAAATGATAAAATCGAAGTTTGAGATAAAACATAGGTCTTACTCTGAGAATTATATAGGTAACATCTGAAGCTACACATTTTCTGGCCTTCTTGGTTTCGTCTGAGCTTATCTGATTCTGTTTTCACTACAAGAAATGACCAAACTAGTATCTTTATACACATTATTTCAAACACGAATATTCATTGATGTGAATTATTTACACTTCGATGTTCTGATCAAAACATTTGAAGCAAATGATTTTTGAGTCTTATTAGAATCACCCAAAGTTATTTAATTAGTTCATCTTAGAAAGAATTAATTAGACTATTACTTTCGAGATTTTTAAAGATTTAAAATCATTTAAACTTAGATGTTTTGGTGAAGTATTCAGAGGAATGCATTCCTCAGCTTCTTTAGATTCGTGTGAAAGTTATTGATTAGGTCACTATTCGGAGAATTATTCAAACAAGTATTATTCTTTTCATTGCTGCATTTTGACTTTTCAGAAGGATTCTGCCAAAAATTCCGCCATAAAGCATTGTCCCTGAATTATTTAATCATTGGATTATTAATCTTTGTTACTTTTTCCTATCGTCTGGAGTATTTATATTTGCATGGCCTGCGTAGAAAGGATCTACCTATTTCAATATCTCAAGAACCGGTTGTGCAGCATTGTTGTAAGCTGGCAATTAATCAGGATCGGAGCATTTTAGGGTATGTGTGAACAGAAACTCACCCATAGGGTTACTCAATCGGCACTGAGATGCCATTGACTGAGCTTTTGTACTGTGTGACCATCTCATTTACAGTGGCTCAACGTCATTATTCATGTCTGGTGTAGGCTATTTTGGCAAAAACTCAGATTGCTCGTACCTGTTAGGACCCATACAGTTGATATCCAGCTCCGTGACCTCTGGTCATTCGCCGTGGAAACGGTAGATATTTGAACTGTGGGTAAGATCATGAGGCAGCAGAAAGCCATCCCGAAAGAGAACATTACAGTCTGTTTCGAAAAGTAAGAGATAACTGTGTGAGGTCCCAAAGGGTATACTTTGAGGTGGACTAATGTTGGCTTTTTTGTCTATGTAAAATAATTAGATACTTTCCGGAGAGAATTCGTGATTGAGAAAGATGAGAATACTCGTCCAAATAATTCATACAACAGGCCTCTTTTTGTCACTCAATAAAAGAAGTCACATGACCAACGTCTTTTAGCAGGATGCCATGTTAGAAGAGGATCCTAAAATGGTAAAATGGGTGCTCATTAAATAAGTTACCCTTCTTGTCTTATGTTCGATCACTAAAACATCCGGATTCCTCAACTAAGAAAACAATCATTAAAACTGCTAGAAATGAAGTAAGGGAGCAATTTTGCATAAATGTACATCGTAAATCAAATTAATTTGGGGAGATTAGATAAGAACTGGACAGTATGAGTAAATGTTTGAATTTTCAGTCTTCTAGCTCTATGGCGTGACTTGTATGTACGATATATATATATATATATATATATATATATATATATATATATATATATATATATATACATAGTCATCTAAACTCACTCAAAAACTGAAGAACCTTTTTTTTCATTATTTTTTTGCTGCTATTCACATTTATATTGATTGTTGTTTCTTCTTTATTGCAACTAAACTCAGGCTGGTTTCCTTCCATCAGCAGTGACAGAAATTAAGTACCCGAATCGAAATTAAGAATAACTTCCAGGTAAGGTTCGAACTCACAGCCCCTCTATGCCCAAAGATGGCTCACTTGAAAAAAAGCGACCACTTTCACTGGAAACCAATGGTAAGTAGTCACCTAAATCAAACCCTTAAACTCATTTCATATTCCGGTCTCTTCTTTGCAGTGTTCTTTATTGACCGGTAGTTCGATATCGGTGATCCAATTTTATTTCAGTTTATTTATTTAGATTTGATTCCTACATTACTCAGATCAGTATATAACAGCAAAAAATAAAAACCATCCTTCACAAAGCTTCATCTAATAAAGAAAAATAAAATTGGATTTCCTCTGTTCTTTTCAACCCATCAACTGAAGACGGTGATTTCAGACATTGCAGTCCGTTGGTTCAACCTCGGATGAACTCTAATTTCATTCAGTCATGAAATGAAACCTTCTACTTAAGCCAAGGAAAACTCTTCTTCTTTGTTTTAGACGTTCATCCGTCTGTGATTTCAAGTGGAAGGGTCAATTGTTTACAGAAGAAGCAAACTGCCGCTTATTTC
Organism: Thysanoteuthis rhombus; assembly: GCA_963457665.1. Lineage (NCBI taxonomy): Eukaryota > Metazoa > Mollusca > Cephalopoda > Oegopsida > Thysanoteuthidae > Thysanoteuthis > Thysanoteuthis major. The sequence continues at coordinate 5,486,334 of OY735238.1, read as the reverse complement.
GTGCAACCCGAATACTGCCAAATCTAGATCTGGGTAATGTCGAAGTCAATGTGTTATGCGTAGAGACGAAATAATGTATTTTGCAAAGTATTACTCATTTACAAGGGATTTTTCTAATATATCCAACTACAATTGAAAGAATATTTGTAATTTCACTCTTTCTGTGCATGCATCATGATAACTTGAGAATTAGCCATTGTATGAACTTAACATTCCCCAGATATATTGGTCAGCATGCAAGGCAGTGCAGTGTCAAGTTTGAAATTGTTCTGATAGGAACTCCCTAATAAATCTAATGAAAAAATACTCCTCTTCATAGTTAATATAAATTATCCACCTTGGCATCTGCACTTAAAAATTATGTAAATTCAGTTAATAATTATCTAGAAAGGCAAGGAGAATTAAGCAAAATACTTCCAAGTTGAAGTTTCGTACAACGGACGTAAAATCAATTTGCGTGACAAATATGACAGGCCACACCACACATAAAAAAAGTCCGACCCTTTCCAAACATTCCCTTTTGGAAGAGACACTGCTCTACTTGCTCAGATCCCGAATAAGTCCATCGAAAATAGTCTTTAGCATGTCGTCTCTATTTCCTCTTAAACAGGTCGCTATTGTCCACCTTATAAAATCCCATCAAGACACCCTCCCCCACTCACAGTGGTCAGTTGATACACCCTTTATCGGTTAGTATTGCAGATTTAATAGAATTATGGCCAGTCTGAGGTCCCGATGCTTGCCAAAGATGTATTCTCCGAAACCGTTTCCGGAACAAGAAACCCACTGCTATTTTCCAATAATTATCTGTCGGGGATTAGCGAACGAATTAATAGACGTTGCGTCCCACAACGTGTGTTAGCTTAGCGGGACCTGTGACACGACCAAGATGGGCGGAAAGAGGCTTGTCATTGGAAAGAAATTGATAGTTGGTATTCACTTGAAATGTGAGGCTTGTCTTTAGGTCAGGTCGGTTGTGGGAGAAGACGTCTTTGGCTTGCTTTCACCCATAAATGAATTTATGAAAGAAATGGAACCGGAGTATGATTTGATGATATAGTAAGCAGTGGAGCGTCGGGCATTGCTGAAAAATAATCTGTATGTTTTTAGGCAGAGAAATTTTTCTTGTTTAGTTGATAGGTTCAACCTCGGTTATCTTGGGGTTGTCAGGTTTGATAGGAAGAGTGTTGGATTTAAGCTGTTATTTTGCAGTGGTTATAGATCGTGGGGGAAGAGAAAACAGAAAAAATGTTGAGACAGGTGGATGAAGAGAAAGAGGATGATACAATTAGAAAGAAAGAAAGGGAGGAAACGCAAAAGAAATTGAGAAAAATTTATAAAAAAACATTATCGAACTATGAAAGATAATTAATAATATAAAATCAGGAAAGACAAAAAAAAAGACATTCAGATATAAAAAAAAGTATGAGAAAAACGAAATTATAAAAAATGAAATAGATGAAAAAAATAGGAAATATTGGAAGAAAGAAATAAAGTATATCTAAGTATGCTGTATATGGAATTATACTGATGAAAGTAAGAAAGGAAGAAAAAAAGAAAGAAAAAGGAACGAAGGAATGGAGATTCACGAAAAAAATGGAGAACAAAAAAATCATATAAGACAAAGAGGGAACAGTGTAGCTTATTGATGTTAAAATTGCAAGGTTTGAAACAAAAAAAAACATGACATGTTTGAGAGTCTAAACAAAGCAATAAGTAAGTTGAAATTACAAACAATTGACAAAAGAAATTGTTAACATTTTAAATGGCTCATTGGTGTTGGAATTATACGAGCCAGAAATACTAAATCTAAGAAAGATATTGTAACTTTCAGTAACGATATAAAAATCCCCTTGCTACCATGTAATGCCAATTATGTTAAAATAAGAGCGTAATTTTCGCCATTTCTACGAAAGTACCTATGGAAATAAACCTTGCGTGAATTATTTTGTTTTTCAATTGATTCTTGTTTGTATGAAGTCTCTTATTTTCAACATCATGCGGCTTTCACCAATATTAACATCTTCTGTGACGATGGCAAAAATTAAGTACCCAGTCAGCATTAGAGTTATATTGTCAATAGGAATGGTTTGGAAGTTTAATGAATGAAAGCACCTAAAATCTTGAGGAAAACATTCTTCCAAGACCAATATAAACTTAAGATACTTGCTATTAATCATTAAATCTTACTTTTCAGGTTTAGCTAAGATTCAAAGGTTTCAGTTCGTATAAAATCAAACTTTTGTGTGTTTGTGATGTATATATAAAGAATGAAACTGTAGATGTATTGTCGGTTTGGCCCAGTTGATTAAAGAGCCATCTAGTAATCACCTACTTGTGGCTTCAAATCACGTATGAAAATCCAATATTTATGTATTGTTTGGATTTAAGATGATACAATAAACATATACTGAATCTTTTCTCCCCTGAGTTAGGAGAGAATTATTCTTGTTTTTGATACAGTACGAAAATAAAGTCAGTTAAACTTAGCCCGAATTTTAAAAATTGTTTTTAGGTTCATTAAACCAAATTTTGTTAGAATTACGAAATAGAAAAGCTATCCCCTACATTTTCATTTTAAGCAATTTTCTTGTAAAACCATGACAGACAATGATATCAATGGTAGAACAAAGTAGCCTACACCTAACAAGAATTAACCTAACCGCTACTTTTAGTGACATCTGGTAACCGTGCCTTGCTTACACAATGAATGAAGCGAAAAAACTTGTTCAGAAACTCTCCATTCATTACACTAAAATGGGATGACTGGTGTAAAAAAAATATCTGTAAATATCCAGCTACCTGATGTTACACCTGTGAAAGCATGGAAAACTGAATATTACTTGCTTCAGTAAGAATATTTTAATTCCCTAAATACTGCAGGCATTAGGTATGGCAGGGCTTGATTTACAAAAGGACAAAGGGAGCAATTACTCCTCGAGCACACTAAACAAAAAATACTCTGATTTAAGAATTAGTGGTTTTTATTGAAAAAATAATAATCTTATAACTGGAATTTGCTTTGTATTCATTTTGGAATTCATTTCATTATTGAGTCTCTAATCGTTTTTAAACACGCCAATAAAATTACTGCATGTTATTTGGATCTAGAGTAATTGGATTATGAAGAAACCAAAAATCTACTTGGAAGTTTACTGGCATCTATTCATACGTATCTTACACGAATCGGTATTTATTTTTTGGTAGAAATTGTTTGATTGTATTTTTCATACATAAACTTTCGATCGTAAAAGATAGTCCTTTTATATCCTCGAATGAACTTCTGAACAAATTCAAACAATGTATTTATCCATTTCCTGAAAAACTTTTAGATTTCGCCCATTAAGCGATTCCACCGGTTTATCTTGACATGTAGAACTTGGCAATTCCAATTGCATTCAATAAGCAGACGTTGATGTGTGAATTTTGTAATTTGCCATGTATTTCAATTTTTATGAGAGGTGGGGCTCTCGCACCCGAGATTCCCAAGGCCCCAGTGGTCTAAAATTAAAGCTATGACACTTGTTCTCCCCATATTAGAAAAAAAAAAAGATCAAGTTTATATTGAAAAAGCAAAAACAAAAAAGAACAGTGAAGTTTAGGAGCATGAAAAGATTTAAAATTGTTCAACAGCTATTCAACCTTTCTGGTAAAACATACCTTCACTAACAGGGCCAGTGATTTAAAGACAATGGGGTTTGGTCTCTTTCCATATTTACTGGCATTTGATAGAAAAATATCACATACCTACGTGCATTATCATTTAATTGGAGAAAAACATCTCAAAAGGCTGAATTATTATTTATCCGATTCATATACGTACAAATATATCCTTGTTATTGTATAATACGAGTAGAAATTTAGTATAAGTGAACTACTATTTATGAAGCTTTTTGGAACTCACTTAATTTGGCTAGAGGGTACGTTTTTGGATAGCCCCTCACTCCACACTCTCACTCACTCTCTCTCCCCCCCTCTCTCTCTCTCTCTCACACACACATGCACACACACATTTTGTTTAACTCTTTAATTCACTTCATGACAGGTTATTGATACTGGGATTATATTTGGGTATTGAGGATAATATCAAGTTTTGTCTCTTTCGGACATCCATATTCGACTGTTACCCAAAAGCTTCTCAATTGAAGTGGACTGTCATCACTTATGGGTGAAGAAAAGTGACTCATCGTTCAATTTATCACTTTATTACAAAAATAACTGATCATCCATGATATTGAATACCCACTCCATGTACATATACTCTAAAACAATCTAAAATTCTGCTCCAAGTTCACAGAAATATTCGAATGTACGAAGATAATTAAGAAAATATTTCTTTTATTGTGTTAGGTTAATATGAGTGATTGATTTGTGGTGGAAGAAGGTTAGGAGTGAATTTCATCATTTGGAACATCTCACGTAAAGATATTTTGAAGAAAGGGGATCTGTTCATCAGAAAATAACAAAAGAAAACCGGTTTCCCACAAAATTGATCCTTCACTCCATGTACAGATATCTAAAAAAAGAGATAGAACTGCTCTGAGAACGCAATTTATTCACCCTTCTATTCAAACATACTTTGGTGCTATGTATGCATCACATGGAAAGTATAGCTGGTGTACACACTAACATATCAACGAAACAGCGTGACCATTTCTGCGTTACAAATTAACCGACACTAGTGTTTATCTAAGTAGATTCTCTCCCTCTGTTTCTTCCTGAAAACCTCTCTTCTGTAGTGCTTCTTCTTTTGTCTGCTTTTCCTTTATTCTGATTTGTTTTCACTCAAAAATATTCTAACATTCTTTCTTTCTCTTTCTCTCACTTCGGAATCCTTTTCTTTTTCTTCATCTATTGTCCTGAACTTTCTCTCTCTTTCCCCATTCTTCAATTTCAAACTTCTGTCCCCACCACACTCTCTCGCTATTCAAGCTCTCCCCTTTTATTTCTCCACCTCTCCCTCTTTCTCACGCTCATCTTAAAACTATTATCATTGGATGTTTCTTTCTCTTGATATAACTTTCCCCCTTGTCTGTCTATCTGTCTGTCTGTCTGTCTGTCGGTCTCTTTTTCTCTCTGTCTCTTATTCCAGTCTAAAATGTAAAATTCTTTCTTTCTTTCTCTCTCTCTCTTCAACATCTATCACTTCTGTCCAGCTCTCTCTCTCACTCCTACTATCTCCCTCTGTCTCTCTTTCCACCTTTATCCTTCAGTTCCACCTCTCTCTCTCTTTCTCTTTCTCTCCCTTTCTCTCTCTCACACACACACACACACACGTGATGAAAAGTTTTGTATGAATATCTATGACATTTTCTGTAAGGACGGACAATGAGCTACGGAAGAAGTGCTTAAATTCTGGAACGGATCCTTGTACGATTATCTCCCCTACGAAGCATTTATATGTCAAAAAACCACATAATATTGCCGAACGTTCCCCTGTCCGCAAGATATCTCGGAGAGTTCTCAAAGAATTTCAATCAGATTTTGTGGGAGGATGGACAATACATTCAGTGGAATGCATTCAATCACAACTCAAAGCCAAAAAAGTAGGATTTACATTTGTTATATTTTTTTCTTTTCCTTATCTTTCTCCCTCCTTCCCTCTTTCCCTTCAATCTGCCTCTTTTCCTCCCTCTCTCCCTACATCTGGTCATCTCTCAACCTCTCCGCCCTCTCTCTCTCTTTCCCTCCATCTCTCTCTTCCATTCCCCCCAAGTATCTCAATCTCTCTTTCCACCTCCCTTCTTCAGTCCCTCACTTCTGCACTCTCTCTTCCCCTCCCTTTCTCTCTCTGCCCGACCCACAGACACAAGCACTTGCAGGGACACAAAACAGAGACTGGCAAACAAGAATTGGGGACCCAAAAAGATGGAATTCTTCTCCGATGCCATTATTGCTGATATTAACCAAATTTTTTGGCCTGAAGGTAATAGAAGAATCTTTATGGTTTCTTCAAGAAGAAACATTTCTTGCAGACACAGATGGTAGATTTGGCATCGCTAATTGGTCTAAGACCTCACGTTAACAATGCACATCCTTTTTAGATATAAACCTGGAATCCTTTTGTATTCATTTTCCCTCATCCCTCTTTACTGTTCAATACGAGTTGACGTCAATGATCAGTTTAAGCCTTATGAATGCTAATAAACAGATTGTGTGGCATGTATATACCTGCGGGGCCCGAACCCTCAAGAATTATTTCCTCTTTATTTGGAGTGTATTTCCCAGAAAAGGGGCCCATGACAAAGTGTAGAAGATGGCTTACTTATTTATTGCATATTTTTAAATCTATTTTATCAGTTCAAATAATATGCTTATTCATTTGTTCCTTATTATACAATAAAGGAGATGCTAGTTGCCGTGCGAATAATGGCTCCGAGAATGGAATCGGAGAGACGAGTTCAAACCCCGGCTGGTATTAGTATGTGTTCATTTTGCACTAATACAATGTGACATGAAAACCTGCGGGGCCCCCCCGAACCATACCGTACCCCCTTCATTTGGAGTGTATATCCCCAGAAAAAGGGGCCCATGAAGACGGCTTTATTGCGTGCTGCTTGATAAAATAAAACGGAAAGTTTTTATTTATTTATTTATTTAATTATTTATCAATTAGAAACCGTAAACCGAAACTGTCAACAAAGGTTCCTCCAATTTTATAATTGGCCTGACTGATTGAGTCTCTACGTCCAATTGAGCTGAAATACTGATTTAAGCATTTTCTTCTTATTACGTCTACAAGAACAGTGTTTTTTTAATCCCCAATCAAAATAGTTCCGAGATGAGGGGATTTTGAAAAAAATGATTTGTTCCAAATCCTTGGTTTAATAGTGATAACAAAAGATAAAAGCATTAGCTTATTCATTGATCATCTGATATCCAATTTTTTTACCGATCACTACTAGAACAGCGATGACGTTGGTCACGTTACAGTTCGTATTGAGTGACTAACCAGACTGGTAATATATCACGGTAACTTATGTTTACTACCACCACCGCTGCTTAATTTACGAGGTACATAATGTTGCATAGCTTCATAATTTCCCATGGAATGCAATATTTTTTTTTGTTTCTGTTTCTTTTTGGCATATTTTCTAATCAGAGTTCGCAGCAAATTGCTTTTATTCAATTTGCCATAAACATGTCTAAAACTAACTTATTCAACACACACACACACACACACACACACACACACACGCATGCGCACGCTCACACGCACACACACTTAGTAAGAGTTTTATTGTATAATGTCAGTGAAAACGTAGTATGTGAAGCACTATTTATAATGCCTTTGCTCCATCTTTCAGGGGTTGAGGACGTATAGGTATATCACTCATCCCCTTATTCATCTACATTACTGCTACCACTTTTAACCTTTCATTTAAAAAAAGTAAACCTTCACTTCTGATTCCTAGGGGAAGGGGAGTCTCCCTTCACTTTCGACCCCTTAGAAAGGGTGATTTTTTCCATTTCTATTGATCCCTTAAAAATGAACCAGTTTCCATTATTTCCTCCTCTGAGTTGTAAAAAAAGCTGCATGCTCATTTTGGTTCCTCTACAGGCAGGAAAAAAATCCCCTCATTCTTGTCTCTAAAAAGTCGTGGGGAAATTTTCCTGCATTTTAGATCCTTCAAGGAATTTTTATAAATATCCCAGATGAAGAGTGCATTAAACGAGGAATGAGGTTCCACTTTAACATTATAATTACATTGTAAATGAAAATTCCCTTCTAGAACCCTTAAAGTTTTTATACAACTGAAGTGAAAGAGTAAAAGTGGTAAAGCTTGTAGACACGTGAAAAACAGTCTCTCTCCATGTCTGACCCCTTCTTACGCCAAAACTTCATTTCTGAATATCTAGGTTCTGACCCTTCTAATGAAGGAAAAAGTCTCCCTTAACTTCTGACACGTTAAAATGAGGAAACATCCCTTATATTTGATAACTCAAAGCTTGAAAAAGCTTCCGAACCCTTTGAGTTGGGAAAAAGCATCCTATTCACTATTGGCAACCCAATTTTTGACCCCCGTAAGGAGGAGAAAAAAGTCTTCTTTCACTTTTGACTCTGGACATTCTTTACCACATCAGAGCTTGAAATAGCCTCAAGTTCATTTTTGACCTCCAAGGAAGGAAAATCTGCCCCGTTCAATTCTGATCCCTCTCATTTGGGAAAGGTGTCTTTTCATTCCTGATTCCTTTGAATGAAAAATATTCTCTTCACATTTCACATTTTCCACACCTTATAAGAGGAAAAGATGATGGAGAGTTTATTTCCACTTTTTACCCCTTCAAAGAGTTACATATGGAAGTATAGAACGAACCTAGCTAGTTACTCAATAGAAACCGTCATGTGACAACATTCTTGGTGGCATTCCGTGTTGGGGGTGATCAATTGAAACATTGGAAATGTATTTGATCAAGTTATTTCCTTTGCCTTTTGTTGGATAGTGATCACAAAAAATGTCCGAATTGAGAAAAAACAAGAGAAGACATATCAAGACACAAACAAAGGGACTAATTTAGAATCAACTCACATAGCAAATTGAAATCCAGCAAAAAATAATTTGAACAGGGCATTTCAAAGAACAAAAAAAATCAGCAATATTTTTTCCAAGACATAAGGATTACATAGTTAGATCATCTAGCTTCATTGGTGAGGCCTCATACGGAATAGATACATAGCCAGCCAACGTAGAATCTGAAGAAACCTATGTAGACATTTTTGATTGATTGTTTCTTATAATAACTCAAATTTTAACTCAGAATTAAAGAAAATTGATTTTTGTTAAACTCCAAAACTGGAGTTGACTTCAATTTGTTCACCGTGAGAAGAACAAAAAAAAAAAAAGAACAAAAAAAAAGCAAAACAATTCTTATCAAAATTATGTGCATAAACCGGTGGGTAGAATTCACAGTGCTCTATCATGATTAAAAATCACGAACCACTGATTGCAAGCTGACTGACTTAAATTGACAAGGATCAAATATTAACAGAAATGTATCATACATATAAACACGGCCTTATTTCATTCTAATAAATAAATACATACATATGTACACATTTTATATTTTTCACTCGTTATACATACAATAGTAATACAGTAACCATCTTCAGTCGGAATAGAAGTCGGTTTTTAGCTCTACCCTACTGCAGACTGGCTCGTTCTAGTTAAATAGTATGGAATAACCCCTCATATTCTCTTTGAAATGTTCTGTTAAAAAACATGTTTTGTATGAAAAACAAAAAGATATCATATCCTTACCAATTATGCACAGATTTCAACTTAATAAACCCATTACCCTTGTCTTGATCAAAACCCAAACTGTTAACTCTTGGGAGAGAGGAAATTCTCGTTTGAACCCGGAGACAATGGTAGTAATTATCATTTTTTCAATAGTTTTTTTATTAGCAAAATATCAATAGCATAATCAAAACAAATGTAAAAATCGAAATATCCTACTATGAGAAGTAAGAATAAATACATGATTTATCAATGTAGATGAATTAATTATGTATCGTGACGACTGAATCCCGATGGCATAACTTTTCATCCAACAGGCAAAATACACACACACCACAAACGTATACATGCACTCATGGATGGATGTGAGTTTGTGATATGAGCATATGTGTGTACATGTATTTTTGTGTGTTCTTAATGATCGCTGCCACTCAGTACAAGTATGGCGGTTTCTAAGAAAGCACTCTGACACGTGTTCTCCATTAGGCTGCATGTGCATGATAAGGGACAGGGAACAAGATAATCTGTCAATCAGCAGAGAGCATAGGCTTTGACGTCCGCAGACTTATTTAGTTGTTGCCTACAGCACTTAGTATTCCAAGACGTTCACCCATCTAGGTGATAACCAGGCTTGACGTTGCTCAACTGATCTAACTTCGGACCGGTGTATCAAACGTAATTTGGACCCATTTAGTAGTAACCATGTATACGGGTATGTATGTATTTTGAATTTTTTAATTTTTGATTAAACTTTGTTTGATAGAAAGTTGCAGTACCTTAAATACTACCTACAGTAAGTAGGTATAATTTAATCTTATGTATACATCGATTATTGGCCAAGGAATTTTAAAGTTATAAAATCTGATCTATAAATCAGTTCAAAAATTCATGGCCATAGGAACAATAAATTAGTCTAACAAGGACCCATATTTTATAGTATATAAAACATTTCAGGAAATCCCTACCAATGATAGTCCATATCCAATAAGTCGATAGTAAGCCTGACGTTCCGAATGACTTAATCAAAATATCTATCATTTGATATCACCGAATGTTACACTTAAATGCAGAAAATATTCGGTATTTCCATTCATGTATTCATTAAAATCGATCAGAATAGAATAATACTGAAATACAACTTTGTAAAAAGGAATGCAATTGATTACTCTTGCTTTTCCTGAACATCAGCCTCTCAAACTTAGCATCTGAAAGTGGTGGCTCTGTTGGTCTTCAAGTTGTCTTTGATTATGGAAAATAAGGGCTCAGCTCCAGCACCGTATTCTATGGCTGGGTTGTACTTGATGAACACAAATGCTAGAAGACGTCGTCAGTCAGGTTTCCGTCAAGTCCTGTGATTTGGACCGTCCTGTGAAACCTGGGTTGGTGCTGCAGTTCCTCTAGAAGGGGCCAAAACATAACGCCAGACACGGATTTGGCCTCCTTCAACTTCCGGCTGGTAGCTGCTACAGTTGGCAGAAGGCTGGTCCTCCCCTGGATCTTATCCAGGGTATTGGCAACATTGGAGATCAGCTGGACGTACGCCTTTAGGAATCAGATATCAGAATTAATGAAGGACTGTAACTTCATCTAAATCATCAGTTCGTTGACACCCCCCTTTCTTCTGCAGATTGTTGAGGGCAATAACAGAGTCATAATTGTAATTGCTATATATATTTCATACATCCGTTTTGTATCAAGATCTTTTTAAACGCAATCTCCTTCTTTTTCGGTACATCTTATTCAGAGATGAAAATTGATCACATAATTGAAAATTATATAGTAGACATTTCAGATAGAAATTCAGTTGAAAAGGAGCAGAAGACTTATGATGGCTATTGATTTTGCTGCAATTGATAAGGATGATGATGATGATATATACTTGGTTAAATGGATTTCAGGCTGCAGGCATGATAAGTGACCAACGAACCATTTTCAAAAGGCTTCTACTTTGGTTATTCGCCACAATACTCAGTTCCTGTCTTATCTTGAACACACTGCATAAAGATTCATAGCTTCAAAATAAGATGAGAATAAAATGAAAACTGATCTATGTAAATCTGAAGAGAACGAACTTCTTGATGATTCGTTGGGAACTTATGCCGTGGTCAGTATTTTTTTCTTATCTAACAAGTGTTTCCGTTAACATGTTACGATGAATTTGTCAATTCTCCTCATTTTCTTTTTCCTGACTTTTCCATTGTGTTGTTTTGACAAAGCCAAGAGGGATTTTGTTGAGAAATCTGCTTCAAAGTTCTCTTATATATCAAGACGTTTTGCACCTACAGCTAATTCATGCGGTCAAATGTAGAAACCAGTCAAGTGTAATGAGAGTTAAACAACAAGGAGATTGGCTTCCCAGAGTCTATCTTCAATTGTTCCTGTATATATATATATATATATATATATATATATATATATATATATATATATATATATATGAATATATATATATATATATGTGTGTGTGTGTGTGTGTGTGTACTAATACCCATGTTATGAGAAATTTCGATTGTTTTTTTCAATTACAGTTGATCTATAATAAACAGCTTCGAGAAGCTTTGTCTGTCCCTTTCCCACCTTTCGGATTGGTTGCATTGCCGTGCTTTTAAGAACAATTGTCTGTCTCTATTGCACTTTTCAGATCAGTTGGGTTTGGGGTTACCGTGTTGGTGGAAGTAGGTGGCATAGAGAGAGGGGCAAACAAGCAATGCATATCATATATATATATATATATATATATATATATATATATATATATATAGATAGATAGATAGATAGATAGATAGATATAGATATGCACATACACATTCACAGACGCACACACACATATATATATATATTAAGAGATTCAATAAGTGATAAGGTTTCCAGAGATCACTTTGAAATGTCCCTTTTTCTTTAGTTATCGCAGAATGGTTGGTAAGTTTACTGAACTCTCCGTACGTTCTCATAACAAGATATGCTAATCTGGGAGAACAAAACCCCACTAGCTGTAATGGTACTGCCTTTCATTTCATTTACTTGATTCTCATTCACAACTTGTCCAAACTAGTATGATCATTCGTTAAAAATCTTTCTCCAGCTTGTTGATAGAACTTGCAGATTATCTATCAATCAATCTATCTATTGCGTGTACAGGACCACATACTTGGAGTTGGAGGGATAAAAATAAAAACATTCACTCCTTATTACATCAAGTCCGCCTTTGAAACAGTTTTATTATCTGTATTTGCTAAATTGGTCCTTCTGCGTCTGGCCTTGTTCACGCATGTGTTTTGAAAATTCGGATTTTTTTTCTAGTGACAACTGCCCAATAACAAGCGATCGGAGTACCATTCATTTTCCCTAATTTTATAATTGATCTCCCCCAATTATTTCAGCAGCTGCCTTCATTTGCTTCTCTATGAATAATTGAGGTCCTGAGTGTAATATTGTCTGCGGAATTAATTCCAAGCTGCACGTCTGCTTGGCCACACGCAAGGAAAGAATATACAATGGGGTGAAATTTTAATGTCGCAGAGGATTCGACACGAAATTCAACGAAGATAGCTTCCCTCCAAGAATATCTGCTATGTGGAATAAATTCCCTTCTGAATGTTTTGTCGATTATTATCATCTCAGTCTTTTTAAATTCAGGTTGAACGAGTGCTTTACCCAAGGTTAGTCATTTTTTAAGTCTCCTGTTGCTCTTTATTTTAGTCTTTCTAACTTTGGTAAGCCATCTTGACTCTCTTATAGCTTTTTTTTAGTCTTTTTTAGTCTTCATTTTAAACATGTTATGTTTTAGTGATTCAAATTTTTACAATTTTAGTATCCACGAACTATTTTAACATGTATTTACCAGTCTTAATTCTTTGGTAAAAATATCTTACTTTTAACGAAACTTTTGATGTTGGAAGTGTGCCAAAGGCCTCGCCTAGGGTGAACAAGTTTAAAAAGAATACAAAACAGTTCTGAAAGTTTAAGGTAAAAGGAAAAAAAAAGTGCATTGTAAGATTTACGTGGGCAATCGTAATACTTTGCTCCAAGTGACATCATTTGATTGCAAGTTTGTGCAAATATTATAATGTGTTTGAGATGTTGCATATATTCTGCCACCAGGAATGCTTTTGGCATTGAATAAATTAGGACATTGCCCGTTCCAAAATTGCATACTAGGAAGGGGACGGACTTTATGGTGTGTACAGCAGCCTTCCATACCTACCATGTGAAATGGTTTTACACCAATCGTAGGAGATGTACAGTTTCGAAATATTTTGGTTATATCTCTTCAGTTTTAACAATTCAATTATTCTATATGTAAATTCAAATAATTCTAAAAAATGATTGTCGAAGAAGATATTGAAACTATGAAAAAAGATTAGTAATTTGTAATTCATTTTCATAATATTTCTCGTGAAATACTGATCAAAATAACTTCAATTCGACACTACATTACCTTGTCTGCTAACCAGTACATCAGGTGTTCTTCAACTTCGTACATTGGCCAGTTATTAAGTAATCATACTTTTTTCAATTTTTGGGAGATAATAAAGAGAAATTGATACATCGAAAAAATCATTTCCTTTTAAACAAATTTTTTCATAATTTTCTGATGTATATCTCATAAGTTTTTGACCAATCATTTTAAACAGGGGTGGTATGGCTCCCAAGGGGGACGAAAATAATGAACTGACAGGATAGAAGATTGTTTCACATAAATTGCTCTGTCTTGAAAGAAGACAATCTTGCTTTTTATGGAGGTGATCTCATCGCATAAGAGACGGCTACTCCTGCTTAGTGAATGGCAAAATGTTTATTCAATATATATATATATATACATATATATATATATATATATATATATATATATATATATATATATATATATATATATATAATTGTGTCATATTATATAGAAACTTATTAAAGATGATTTCCCATCGTTACAGGGTTAATACATCAATCGCCTTAGACAGCGTAAATAGAATAAACAATCAAAGAATATATATAAAATATGAGATCATGATTTACAAAAGATTTATTCACAACTATTCGTTTCTTATGAACGGCTAAAATGGTTCACATTCGTCAGCTAAAACCACCTCTAGCTGATTTTTCAGGCTGTAGAAGTAGCATCCGAACTGACACAGGCTGAATACGTTTCAATTCACAGGCATGTATAATTTGAATAGTATAGCGTCAAATTTAGAAGCTTCCCGGCGAACTTTGATCGTGAGTTCAAATCACAGTGATGTGAATTTTACATAATACATTTTCAATGCAAAATACAGAACTGACTAAGTTGTCCCAGAATCCTGTGGACTCAACAAATGAGCCATTGTTTGTTCAAACAACAAAAAGAAAAATGAAATTAATATTCAATTAGAGTTTTTCGCGATGTAATAGGTAGCCATCAAGAAAATGAAATGAAAAGATTAGAATCAATCTCATTCTCGATAATGGTTTTATTCAGAGCATGGAATTACAGTTTTCCAATTTGCAGAGATTTGTGCAAAATGCAGGGAAGCCTTTCAAAGGAACTAATAAAAGACGGACAATGCTACTGATCGAAATGAATGCTGCTTCCCATTTCGGGGTGAGTAAAAACATGGAAAGAAGAAGGATCAATGAAAAACTTTCTCCTTACGTCTTTAGTTGTGCATTGATCAAGAAACGAACACTGAATTTTAAAAACTGAGCGTAAATGGTCCCAGAGTTTAGTTTAACATAAACCTACATTGAAAATTGACAACCTCCCACTAAGAAAATAAAATGAATCAGGGGGGTAATCTAACCTCTCACCCCCCCCAAAAAAAAAATTCCTCCCAGACATAAGGAGTAAATGCTGAAATGCTCAACCAACTAGCTCCTTTACTCCTTTATACGCATGATACATACATACATACATACATACATACATACATACATACATACATACATACGTAGCCGGTGAGACAGCCAGCCAGAACAATTCAGAAACCAAAGAAACTTTTGTGGACAGTTTTAGTTGACGGTTTCTAGAAGAAGAAGCAAAAAAGACAACAACAAAACAAGGAGATTAATACGACAATGCGTCCATATCTCGCCTGCCATTGGGACAATGAAATAACTCAAACAGATGCTTTTGTTTTCCGACATGGCATCATCAGAGATTCTTTTTATTCTCTGAATGGGATATTTTCAAGTGGACATAAAGTCATGGTACAAATCTGCATTGTGATTGCATTGCAAATTGAACCTCTTATAAAACATGACGTATTGGGTGGAAACTTCCGTTTTGAGTTAGGGGTACTGGTTCAAAAAGATTCTCTTTACCAAGAGCCAAAAATTGATTTAAAATATATGGAAGATCGACAGACCCTCTTATAGAGATGCGTGTGGACGCATCTGGAACAGGGAAAAAAAAAACTTCAACAAAATACGAAAGAAAGTGAAAGAATAAAATTGAAAGAATTGGGGGGGAAATAATCGTGAGAAGAATGAAAGAAAGAAAGAAAGAAAAGGAAAAAAGACGGAAAAGATAAAGGAAAAGAGCAAGAAAAAGATTCGACAGCGAATGAAAGGAAAAAAATTGTAAAGAAACTGGTAAGTGAATTCGATACTCACTGAGTTTACCTCACTAATTTCTCGCTCTTGACTAAGCTGAAATCTGTAAATAACTCAATAACAAAAGAATTCCCTCGCCCCCAGGGATGTAGTTAGAGATATAGGCGGATACAAGGATCTAGGCAGGCCAGGCATCTCATGAGATATGAACATAGGAATGCAACGGATGAACTACTATTTATAAAGCTTTTGAGGGCACCCAACATTAAGGCCAGGGAAGGGCGTTTTGAATAGCTCCTACCTCCACAGCTAAGTCTCTACTCAAGCTATTACCAAAAAACAACAACAAAAAACTCACACGTACACACACACACAAAAAAACAAAATCAAAACAAGACAAGCTGCCCCAAGCATAATTGCCCCAAAATAATTGCCTCCCCCTGGCAATAGCATTGCAACAGTATAGTTAAAAAAAATTGAACTTGAGGATAGTTGTCGGCCATGATCACATCCATGGGGATATTATCCCGGGGGCAATTATCGAGAGTCATCCATCTAAGGAAGGAATTTGACCGGGGGCAATCGTCCTGATTCCGAAGTAGGTTATTTGCATTCTTTTTCATCCCAAAACATTAACTACGTTGCCTTTCAGCGGATGATAGCCACTTGTAAATCTGCTACATGTTTAGTTCCCTAATAAAAAAATTAGTCACCTGACAGAAACCAACATCTTTTGGCAGCAAGTCCTGTTGGGAATGATCAATTTGAAACCCTGGAAAAGATATGACCAATGAATATACTTCTCTCTCATTTTGTTGGTTAGAGATTACTAAAAAGTCCAAATTTTCAAAACAAGCAAACATGAACTAAGGGATTGATTTATCAAAAGCTTAGATTGTAATTTGCTCCCACAAAAAACCTGTTTAGGGGTTAAGAAAAAGAACGAAAAAAGTTTTTTGTAGGTATACTAAGGATAGAATGTTGAAATTTTTATCCATCTAGCTCCATGTTGATAGTTTTTGTGATTGTTTTTGTTCCAAGTTTCTAAGAGACGATCTGAAAAGACGATCATAGTTATTGCCATTGTTAATTTGATTGTGTGTAATTTTGGACGACGCTTTGTTCATCTTCCTCAATTAGTATTTTCGTGATGCTTGGCATTGTTTGGAATGAAATCTCATGAATGCTGATTATTGAATTTTGAGTATCAGGAAGAAACCCTCAGAAATCCACTGGTCCAGCCATTCTCTTACCAATTCATTAGAGGTTTCTTTTGTTGCTGAGACGTGCAAAACAATATGATCTTTCCAAACCTCAGCACAAAGTCTTGAGTTGATTTGTTTTCCTATCGTAGCGTTAACAACAAGAACAATCCTCACAAAAATGAGGGACGTAAACCTGCAATGAAAATTCACATTCATCAGTCGTGTGAATAAACGAACATAGGGACGCATTCTAGAGCCAGGAAACCCGAAGATGGTACGCGGCTGAAACATAGTAAATAAAACATACAGACGAGAAATTATACGTCGCTTTTTAAACTTTCTACCTTTTACGCCCCTCCCCCTTTGTCACCCACTCTACTTTTTTCCAAGATTTACACCCATTTTAAATCTTTGCCCCCTACCCCCTATTCAATATCAATCCTTTTTTTCATTAGCCCGACTCTTTTTTTAAGTTAGCTGGATATCATTTTTTTTACTAACTGTACAAAGAGTTAAATCGATTTTGAAAACGTTATATCTTATCATATTGCATCCCTGATTCGTATCGTGTGATATATATATATATGTATACACACACACACACACACACACATATATATATATATATATATATATATATATATATATATATATATATATATATATATATATATATATATATATATATATTGAAAAACCTCGTATCGCCAAATGCGAGAGAAATAATCAGTGATGCAAGTACATATACAGAAACAATGAGCCAAGTGGACAAAATGCATGCCCAATCGGACTGAACGTATCACTTCCATTCTGGTATATAGGGATCGTGTTATGGTGTCAATAGAGCAT
>OY735238.1:5391013-5463513 GCA_963457665.1 Thysanoteuthis rhombus | reverse complement strand
TCAAAAGCCTAATAACAATAACGATGATAAATTTAGATTGTTTTTTGTTTAAAAAAAAATTGTTTTTAGGAACCATCCACCACAATTGTCACCAAAACTGTCACCAAACGTTTTCTACAGTTTTTAAGTTGGTCTGGGTGGATTGTTTTCTGGTTGACTTGTTGGATATCTATTTATCTATCTATATATCTATGTATCATGTGCACAGGCTGCACCAATGGAGTTAAAAGGTTGAAAACTTGAGCATTTACTCCTTGTTTAAAAAAAAACAATCTTTGTTTTGTATATCCACCGCCGATTCTTCCAGTGTGGGGTTCAATTAGCAATTTAAATTAATCCCGGATTGGTCTCTTAGTTTGTTTTCAGCAGTGTTAAATCGTGCGTTTTTTTACTCCGATCTTTCAGTGATCCTCTCCAAACAAAAGGTGAGAAAAGTAGATTATCCATTGGTCCCCCTTTTTGCTAATCCTTTAATCCCTCACCCCCAACTCAACATACCACAAAAATACAACAATTATGTTTTATATTGAGTGCCTAACCAGACATGTTTTCAATGTGTTATTTGTTATTATCGTACGCTGATTTTCCCATCCAGAGTCCTGATCTTGGTTTTTCATCGTTGTAAAGTTTCGGCTGCTTTATACTTTTGCCATCTTCCTATGTATATCAAGCACTGTACCAATCCAGGAATTTTGAAGTACAGTTGTTGTCTGCCCAACCCTTCGTCCTGGGTGGATAACAAAGCTTGGCAAGCTGATGTAGTAACCTACCCAGTGATCGCAAGTTCACTCTTCGTGTCATTGCAAGGATGGATGAATTAGGAAGAATTTACAGACTCAGTAGGGATAGCGGAAGAAGTGCAACCGACCATTGTGGATTGGATAACAGGTTCGATTCAAAATTAATAGCAGGCTATTGAGTACAGCGGATACCTGAAGAGCGAGGCTGTAACCTCTTCTAAATTATGAAGAATTATTTAAAGCAGTAGCCAACGACCACAAACAATGCACCTAGAACAGGAAACTCCAGCGAAATGTCATATTATATAAATACAATACAAAGAATTAGATAGTCGGAGGAATATTTCATATGTTGTGAATGGAATGCTCCGTGATAGAGGCAAAAGCACACCTCCCAAATCACGCTTGAAGAACTGGGATATGAAATTTTGCAGCATCCTCATATTTGATTGGCATTCAAGTTACAGATTATCATCTTCTCAAGTGTTTTGAACTTCATACCCATAATAAAATGTTCAATAATAGGGAGGTCATAATTCGTGCATTTACTGCATTTTGACTTCTTTTTCCAGATAACGTTACAACCATTACAGGATTGTTGAAAAGGCTTATTGCATCAAACGGGTCATATTGAATACTTCATTGTTTATATCATCCTATATCTTACTATTAAAACGAAGACATTTGATAAGTAACAACACATCATCACAATATTGTGCAAATAGGTATTTAGCTTCAAATGTTTAATATTTCAATTGAATAGTCACTACTTTTTGTTGTTTATATCATCGTTCATCTTACCAATGAAAAAACACATTAAATACGTAACAACAAAGTATCTTAAAACGATTGTTGCAAAAGGGTTATCGCTTCAAATGGATCTTATCTTGATTAAATGGTTACTGTTTTTTTTGTTGTTTATATCATAATTCATCTCACGTATTTTTAAAAATGACAATACGTAACAACCTGAGAGTTCGAACGAATTTTGAAAAAATAAAACATTATCATTAATTTTTTAGAATGATTTATGATCTGACAATGTCGCAGGAAAGGGAATGTCTCAAAGCGCGCAGGAAGCTTTAGATCATTGAAAATGAAAAATTAAATAATCAAACTTGCAATAAATTCTTTTACCCTCGAATTGAAAGCCATGCAATGTGAACATGGGAGAATCATGCTAAACATCATACAGAAAGCTTGCAAAACAACACAGTATATCAGAGAGACAAAGAAAAAAACCAGGTCAGATTTATCATAGGAACTTTACAGAAACTCAAATGGCATTGGAATGCTCATGTTGTAAGAGTGTCAGGCATCACGATTCACAACATGGATCCTGAGAGATCATAAGCGAAATTATAACCGACAAAATATTACATGGTGTTGTCTTTGATACAATTGAGGAAATATCTGGACCAATTTGCCAAAGTTAGAGTTATGTTGATAAAACTCAGGAAATTAAAATTGATGTGTTTCTCTCGATCTGATTGTTTTTTTTTTTACAATTTATATGTAAAATAACCTCAAGATGCAAAAAAAAAAATGAACATTGAAACAACTGGATCAATTAAAATGAACATTCCTGTATCAGTTCTTGGCCACCTAATTACGAAAAATATATAACATTTCAAGAATTCCAAGGATTGAATAAAAATAATTGAGAAAACGATCTCAAATCACAACTAACTGCCACTCTCTGTCTATTTCAAAAGTTTCCTACCCGGGAACTTTGTGCATTTAAAACCTTTTTCATTTCCATGTCTTCTGACGGAGACGTAGACTGGCACTTGTGTTTTTGGAAAGGCGTTAATCAGTCCCCCCCCCAAACTATGGGTAAAATAGCGTATGATGGAGTGAGTGACGCCGTTTCGGGTCCTTGTTATTTCTAAGTAAAAAAAAAAAAAAATCTAGCCGAAACATAGAAAACTGTGGTATATGGAGCCCTGGCTTGGGTAAGGACTCTACTTAGTCTTTCATTGCCATTTGTACTCTGGAAAGCATATGCTAATTGAAGGTCCGTCTAGAAAGTTACCGACAATTTTGAATCGGACTTTATGTAGCTTAACGATTGAACTAAGCCTTAACGTACATATATGAACAGGTATGTGTGCATTGCATTTACTCAGACTGCACAGAGAGTTTATGCATTAGATTCTTTTTACTATTTAACTGTTGCACTTGCCGAGACCAACTTTGTTCATTCTTCACGTTTCGTGCCAGGTTTCTTTTCGCTTTTAGTTTCTTTTGTGTCGGCTACCAACATTCCAGATTTGTCTCCTAGAGAATTCTAACTTTTTCTACGGACTTTTCAGACCTTGGACAAGGTTGACGAGAAACACAAAGAGGCAGGTTGTGATGATCCTTGATGAGAACTTTGCTGGCTGGTTTCAAACGTATGGAGGGCAGAGTGGTAAGTAAATGAAGGAGTACTTTGAAGAGGACTGAGGTGCCATCGTCCTAGGTAGGCCACTTTTTAGCTAACACTAAATGCTTGGATACTTCCAAGGGGAGGCTGATGAATCGAACATCAAATAATGGAAATTTCAGATCAGAATTTAGACGAATACCATGATTGAGCTACGCTGACCAGCAAAATGAAGAAAATTATCAGCTTTTCACGCAACAATGTTTATTTCAATAAGGTTTCTGCTGATTCCTTTTGTAATTTTTTTCCTTTCTGGATTTTGCTTGTTATTTCAAATAATCATTTTGACTATCTTATCGTTAATCTTCCTTGTGAAATGACTGCCAAAATCTCATTAAATCTAGCTTCCTGCCCGGAACTTCTGGTTGGCAGTTGGCTCGATGACAAAGATCCATTACTGAAGGTTAGAAGAAAAGAAAAGGCACAAAAGAGAATCCATCTTCTCAGAAGGAGAAAGAAGAAAAAGACAAAAAGCGAAAGAGGAAAAGAATTAATGACAGAGGAAGAAGAATGAATAGCAAACAGTTTGAAAGAGAAAAAAAAATCACGAAATGACACCCATCTTCCATGAAGAAGAAAGAGAGGAACAAAAGTATGACAAGGACGAAATAGACAAGAATAAAAAAGAGATGAAAGAAGGAGAAAAATATGGAAAGAAAGAAGAAAAAAGGGCGAAAGAAGAAGAAGAATACAAAAAAAAGAAGATGAAGATTTAGAAAAAAAGACAATGAAGAATAAAATGGAGGAAAAGAGAATAGGGAGAAGAAGGATAGGAGAAGAAGGAGCACGTATCAATAAGAAGGTAAGAATAAGAAAGAGAAAAAAGAAGTACAAGATGAAAGAGGAAGAGGAGAAGGAGAAGATAGAGATAAAAAAGATGAATAAGAAAAGGAGAAAAAGTGGATGAAGAAAAAGAAGAAAAGTATGAAAAGTAGGGAGAATAATAATAATAATAATAAGGAAAATATTAGAAACCAAATTAAATAGCAGAAATCTAATAAAAGGAATGAACACCTGGGCTGTGTCAGTAGTTAGGTATACAGGACCATTCCTAGGATGGACAAAGGAAGAGCTCCAATCAATGGATAGGCGAACAAGGAAACTTATGACGATGTATAAAGCATTACACCCTAGGGATGATACAGATAGACTATACGTTAAGAGAAAAGAAGGTGGTAGGGGGCTCATCAGCATAGAAGATTGTGTCCAGAGAGCTAAAGTAGTCCTAGATAAATATGTGCAAACAAATAGTGAAGAAATCATAAAGAGCGCGAGGGATAGTGCAACAAACAAAGTAGAAAGCAATGGAACGGTACAGCAAACTAGAAAAGAAAAGTGGGAAGGAAAAAAATTGTACGGCGAGTTTAAAAGACAGATAAAAGATATAGCAGACGAGAAATCATGGACGTGGTTACGAAAGGGAAACCTTAAGAGAGAAACAGAATCGCTCATCATGGCAGCCCAAAACAAAAGCATAAGGACAAACTACATAAAAGCTAAAATCGACAGAACACAGGCAAACAGCAAATGCCGCATGTGCGGTGAAAGAGATGAGACAGTAAACCACATAACTAGTGAATGTAGTCAACTCGCCCAGAAGGAGTATAAGCATAGACACGATAGAGTAGCAACGATGATACACTGGGAACTAAGTAAACAAATGGGATTCAACCATGGGGAAAAGTGGTATCAGCACAAGCCAGAGGCAGTTTTGGAGAATGACAACCACAAACTACTGTGGGACTTTGACATCCAAACTGACCACCTCATCCAGGCAAGAAGGCCGGACTTAGTAATAGTAGACAAAAAAAGGAAGGCCTGCCAAATAGTAGACGTGGCTGTGCCTGCAGACCATAGAGTAAAAAAGAAGGAGGCTGAAAAAAGGGAAAAATACCAGGACCTAGCAAGGGAGTTAAAGAAAATGTGGAACATGAAAACCAGGGTAGTACCGGTCATAGTGGGAGCACTAGGAACTGTCCCCAAAACGCTGAAGGAGAGACTGGAGGAGATCGGGATTAGGGGGAGGATAGAGACCGTACAGACCACAGCACTACTGGGAACTGCACGGGTACTGAGGAAGGTGCTAGAGATATAAGTACTGCAACGAATTGTAGCTCTGTCATGATATGCGAAAGAGGGAGGAGACGTTAGCTGAAGACCTGAGGAGACTTATTGTCACTCAGCCCTCAGCGATAACCACTGGGCAACCGGTGTGAAACTGTAAATCGCAGAATTACTGCGACCTGCTAGTACTAGGAGAGGAGGGCTGGAGACTTGAGGAGACTTGCTGTCACTCAAACTCCAGCGGTTACCACCAGGCAACTGGTGTGAGATTCCAAATAATAATAATAATAATAATAATAATAATAATAATAATAATAATAATAATAATAATGATAAGAAGAAGAAGAAGAAGAAGAAGAAGAAGAAGAAGAAGAAGAAGAAGAAGAAGAAGAAGAAGAAGAAGAAGGATTAGCAGAGAAAAACACTAAATGGCATCCATTTTCCAAGAATTCTCACTTTACTCTTCAATTCTGAATTTGTCTTCGTATTGAGCTTTCGGCAAAGGAATAAAAAAAAGAATGTCTTCCGATTGAAATGAATAACAGTGAATGAATCCAATCGAATTGCTGGAACAAACAGGTTTGTTTAGTCATCAAATAGTAACCATCTTTTTTGCAGCATGCCGTGTTGGCGGTAATCAATTAAAAAATCAGAAATGAAATAAGCATCAAATGCTCTATTAATCAAGGTTTCAATTAATCTCAAAACGCTTTTTATCAGTGAGTCTGCTCTGACAAGAATTGGTTCATTTTCAGCGATAGGAATTTCTCCATCAGCACGCCCATCTGTAAGTTTTCCTGTTCGCCAAAGTGCTTTTCATACCAGCTGGCTTAACTCTCAAAACTGCTCTCAACTGATAACTTAACTGAAGCCATAGAAAAGCAATGGATTACAACTTCAATTTCGCAGAAGAGTTTCTAATCTGATGTGAGAAAGTCTTCAATGGATTCGTTGATACATTATTCTTTAATTATCTTTACCCTGACATGATTTCCAAGTTTACCAGCAAATTTCCTGAATAAATCTTCGGTCTTATTATTGAAGCAAACGATCACTGATTTGATCAAATAACAAAAATGCTCAAGATATTCTTGCCTTTTCTCGTCCGTTTCAGTGTGCCTGGTCACACCTTCTGGCATCGAATCTTGAAATTCGTAATCAAGTAGCTACCTCCAAAAACAAGTTGTTCATCATTTGAAGGTTCGTTTAAATCGCTCGTTTAGAAAAGGATGATTGATTTACAATGAGACATTGTGAAAATAGTCACATATATTTCGCCAGCATACCATAACGTGGTATTATTGCGTTTAGGCTTGGCCTGAAATATATATATATATATATATATATATATATATATATATATAGATATATATAGATATATATAGAGAGAGAGAGAGAGAGAAAGAAAAGAGAGAGAGAACGAGAGAAAGAGATGTCTTAGGTTAGATTTTTTTTTTTCAAATGAAAATCACAGCCTTTTCTGTCGTAATCGTTTTGTAACACCAATTCTCTTGAAACTGACGACTCCGGTCAGTCAGCATCTTTTCTCTAACTTCATATCACGTATTTTTATTCGTAACCCTGTAGTGCAGTCCGGAAAAGCAGGCCTGGTAGGTTGGTTAGAAGGTCTTGGATTACAAGATGATAAGAAAATTTCTGAGTAGGGGTATTGTTAGAAAAATAAAACAGCTAGGGAACAGAGATTCATTTTTAGGTGGAGGTGGTAGTATCATCATTATGATCAACTGGTTTCAAAGTATTGGTAATCATCTTGTCTGCTTGAACGACTTATCCTGCCTGTTTCAGACATACTTGAACAGCTTTATTTGTCTTCACCTTTTATATAATGGTTGCCACACCGCAACTCTCCTATATTTCATGCATTTTGCTCTTAAAACTTCTTAAGATCAGTTACTGGAACCACTGGGGTAGCAGGGGGAGCTATTCCTGCTTTATTGCACTGGGGCAGCGGGGATAGTTTGTGCCCTCTATGAAAACGGTAAGGTGAAACTGAATTAAGAATCTATTTCTATTCCCCAACCAAATCATATTTTTCTCAATGCAAAAACTATTTCCATACGCAATAGGTAAAATAGTTATGAAAAAATTATTACGAAAGGGTTTAGAGTAGCAAACATCTGTGTTTTGTCCACTTCTTCTCACGTTATGAAGAAAACAAGATATCATCAATATCGACTTGTGATCTTCTATTGGAAGGCGCTAAATACGACAAAATATTTTGCCTAAACCTAACAGAAAAGTTACATATTCTATTCAAGACAATCCAGTGTTGCCAATTTTAGCCATTTGAAGCTAAAAGTGTGTATACTCATTCATTGAGAAACTTCAAAAGCTTTTTGGTGCATTGTGAGAAAAGTGGTTCCGATTTTAAATCGTGGAGTTTCACAAACAGAAAATAAATAAAGTAAACAATAGAATTAATGAAAACCTTTCAGTGGTTCAAAATGTTGAAATTGTCGAAATTAGCAGATGCATATAAAGATATAAAAGAGGAGACGATAAAAGTTTTAAATTTGTTCTTTAAATAAAAATCTTCAAAGGCTTTTTTGGACCAATACCCTCTTTGTGTTCAGAAATATTGTGCAGGAATAATTTGATCTTAAAAAATGCCCTCTAAAACGGCAAACAAAGACGTTTACATTACTCTACTCTCGCTTCCATGAATAGTACTAAAACAACATCCATTGCAAAGAGAACTCTCGTGATACAAAAAACCATTGGTCATGGATCTATAAAAATTATAGATTTTTTTTGTAAATATAAACGAGCATATACTATACTTTATCATGTATAAATTACCATTATCGATGATCTTCATCCGGATTGAGCTGTAATAACGTATATACAATTATATATTCGCGAAAAATGTGTACTACAGATGTGTGTAACAATCATGTTTTCATAAATATTACACACTCTGATTTTTCAATTCAAAATCTTTGGGATCATACTGCTTATACATGATGAAATATGGTATATGCGTGCATGCATGTGTGTGTGTGTGTGTGTCTGTCTGTCTGTTTGTCAATCTGAATACACCAATTTTGAGGCCACTACCAGTGATGTTTGTGGTTAAGATTTCAAGAAATACGACTACCTTTTTTATAAACTACGCTTCCCTCAGAGAGAAACAGAGGTCAAACAGGGGACAAGGTTGCCATATTTCCAAGACTCAAGATCCAACAATAAGCTGACCATTCCTTATCTCAAATCGTCTGATCACTTTTAACGATGTGGGTTGAAATGCCCAACAACCTATATTATAGCTGTGGGCAATAGCAATAATCACTATCATCTCATTCACCATCATCAGCTTTTCAATGTTTGTCGATGAACATATGCACCAAAGATTCGCCAGGCTTCTTGATTGTGAGCACGGTGGTGTCAATAGCCCTTAAATTTGTCCAAATCGTCATAACTTATTTTTTGCTGACCACGATTCTAAATATCATTTTCAGTGCGACCATCTGTTTTTTACCGGTCATATTTTCTTATATGATCTCAGGGAATCCACGTTGTTGAGATGCCTAGTGATTGCCTGAAAATTGCTACGAGTCCAGTCAGTTACCACATGAATTTTTTGATCGGATTTATTGAACACCTGACTCTTGTTCTTTTCTCTTTAATATACTGTGTCGTCTCGTGAGTTTTCCGTTTAGCAAGCCACTGTTCTACCTTCTAATTGTTTCAAAACTCATCTGGATATGTAATCACACGGAGTTTGATCAAATGAAAATAATACTAGGAAGACTTTATATATATATATATATATATATATATATATATATATATATATATATATATATATATATTGTGCATTATATTTTTTGAAACCACCTCCCGTTATTACACAGAGGATGTATCACTTGGGGTAGACTGGCGTGAGTAGAATAGACGATCGAAGAAAACGGTGCTGCTGCAGGATTCGAACCCATCACTGATAAAGTAGCGGCTTTAACGTAGTGATGCTGTTGACATTGACAGCTAAGAGGAAAGGCAAAGACCCAAATAACTGCTTTATTACTTTATAATAATGATAATGGGGTTCATTTCAAATGAAGTTTCAAGTGATATAATGCATTCATAGATATTTGGTCGTATTGTATATCCTCTTCTTAATAATAAAAAAAGGGATACAACAAAGTGATACCAGCTCAACCACATTCTTCACAGCCTGCCTCGAGATGATCTTCCGAAATCTAGACATGGAAAATAAAAGAATCAGAATAGACAATAAATACCTAAGCAACTTCAGATTCATAGACGACGTCGTCCTTTATGCAGAAAACCTCCACGACCTCAAAATATTGCTAGATGAACTGAATGAAGAAAGCAAGAAAGTTGGCTTTCACATAAACTTCAGCAAAACAAAGGTCATGTACAACAAACGTGTCAGATATAAATGCACAACAACTAAAATCAAAAACGCAAAGTTGGAGGAAGTAGACCACTATATCTATTTAAAAAAAAAAATTTCTGTGAAATCCTTTAAAAAAGATGGGAAGCCAAACTAGACAAGCTCAGGGAGTATTGTCTTTGCAATGCCCATGATAGAGAGATCTGTAAAAAGTTCAATGACGGCTAATAAATGGTGATATATATATATATATATATATATATATATATATATATATATATATATATATTGTATTATTTTCAGTGTTGAGTTATCTATGAATGATGACAACTTGTTGGTATCGTAGAAAGGGCATATGAAAATAAATACACGGAGGAGATTTAGTGCCTTGCAGTGACTTAGTTTCAGGCCAGTAGGTGGAATTGTCAGACCATCTACTGTCTTTGCAAAGAGGTCCCTAAATAGATCATTGTTAATGTCATTTACAGGCCGATGGGATCCGTGAAGTTTTTCGAGGAAAAAAATATTAATTTTTCAGTTATTGATTGTTGTTTTGTTGGCAGATTTTTAGTTTTCAAAGTCAAATTAAACAATGTTTTTATCTCAAGCAATTTATCAGTTATCATTCATTTATTTCATATTTAGGAATAGTAACTGACGAATCAGTTTGGGGTGGTGTTTGATTGATAAACTATTTTTAAGTAGGGTGTTGCTGTTTTATATGTTCGGATTCAAGTTGTTCCCAAGGATTCCTATAGTAAGTATTGTTCCAGTTGCTATAAATCTCTGACCTCAATGTCCAAGTCATTATACTTGGATAATTTCTCAAATACTTTTATGGATATGCTTTTATCTGACAAAATGGTCATATCTATTTTTTGGTAACCTTCTTCCTGCTTGTCCTTTAATCATTAAGTTTGGGTGGTTGACCTTTAGTGCATGATCTGTGAGTACTGAGAAATTCCATAATGTTGCCGCATCTTGTGTTTAATTTACAGGTTCTGTATAGTGTTCATACCAATGGGCAGTACGTGGTGCGCTATTGTACTTACAGACTATCCAGTTGATGTACTTTCCAAATCTATCAGGTATATTTATTCATTGACAGCTAGAAGAAGACATCAAGGTAGGAGGTGGTCGATAGTTCCAGCTACGCTATCACAGAACCTGCAGTTTGGTTTGGAATCGTTTTTGATGACGATCTTGGTAGTTCCTGGTATGAAAACTATAGTTTTGGCAGCAATGAGGAAACCCTCTGTTCGGACTTTTAAGCCTGAACTTTGTAGCTACAGATTGGTTTTGATACTATCAACATCGGCATCTTAGGAGCAAATTTGATATTGATGTTACCTGTTTCTTAGCTGGTTATTATATCTTTTGGGATTTTTGTTGCAGCTTGTGTAAAAGAATGTTGGTTTATGTCATGATTAGATCACCTCGAAAAGTTTTAGATTCTTTCACAACTGAGTGAAGCCTTTGTGCTGTTTTATATTTTCCATTAGAATCACTGCAGAATAGCGTGAAGGCCATTGGTGTTAGTTTTGTATGACAGTTTTAACTGGATCATAATCTTGCAACCTTTTGTTTTTGGCGGGTACAGTCGATCCACGTCTGCTTCTGGGTTGTGAATTCTGCTTGTGGTGAAGGGGTTCCATGTTCCAGTGTCCATTCTGCGTATGTCAGCTATGTTCTAGTTTATGATATTAAAACTGTACTGCATTGCAGGTGTTGCCAAGGTGTTGATAACTTGGATACGGTTCTTAGAGTAAAATTAGTTTTAAGGATATCTCGAACTCATCCGTTGTACTCCTGCTTTATTCTTTCTTTCCTGAATTCAGGTTGGATTCCATTACCTCCATCAATTCCGAAGTTTTTATAGGTTCCTTCCTGTCCGAAATATTGAATAGTTTTGTCCCGGTCTGAATGTTGTTCTTTTGTTGTTGGCAGTTTACTTCGCCTGAAGGTAACTTTCCAACACTTACCGAGGCCAGATTCCATTCCAATATTATCACTGAACCTCTTAATAGTTTGCAACCGCCCTTTCAGCTCCGAGTGATCCTTTGCTTATAGTTTAAGATTATCCATGGACAGGTGGTTTATTCTCTTATTATCGATTTTATATCCATAGGTGGTATTATTGAGCTTGAAAGAGGGATGAGAGCTAAATAGAATAGGGAGGGAGAAAGGGAACCCCCTGAAAAATTCCACAGTTAATGGCTATATTCATGGATTCAGAGGTTCCGTTATTGTAGTTGAGAGGAGATCTGGTGTGCCATTGTTATTATTGAAAATAAGGTGATCTATAATCTATGCTTTACAGATAGATTCAATCTTTAGAGCCATGGTGTGTTTCATGTATCATAGAAAAATACCGAAAATCACACCTTGACTCTAAATATTAAACATTGACGCAAACTGTTCTTCTTCCGTCAACGAAACAAAACAGCAACTTTGTATTTCCAATCCTAAACGTTATTATGGTCGTATATTAATTGTTTTCTCCATGAATTTTAATGGAATTTTGATTATTTTTCAGTTGACAAAAACAAAGATTGTAACGAAATTTATTTAATAAGCTCACGGCAACCCACGTGTCTTGACATTCCCGTTTTAAATTTGAAGATAGCACCACTCATATTTTACACAGAGAAAAAGTCAAGGAATTTAATTTCACGGAATCCTTTAACTCTTTAAAACTCTTCGAACTAACCTTTCCTTCAACTAACTATTATTTAATTTTGATAGTAGATTATACTTGATTATTGTTCGTTTAGTATATTTGTAATCAAATTATTATGTCTTTTGTAAAATATCATAAATAATCTATGGAGCTTTACAGCTTTAAAAACTAGATATTACTTTATATAAAATAACTTTTTCAATAATTTTTTTGACACTTCAGTCAGCCAATTCCCAATATCTGTCTATGCAATTTATGTAATGTTCAAAATGTTTTCCCTTTGTTTCCTTGATACTTTTCTTATAATTATAAGTATCTTTCGAAAGAGAATTTTGTCTGCTTTCAAACAGGCTTAGCTGTTAATTTTTAATTACTTAGCAGAAGAGTTGCATCCCAAAACGTGAAGCTTGGTATTTAGCATTTTTTCTCTTTCTAACATTTTTGTCCATTTTTTTGCCCCCACGTGATCTCACCGTCAAACCAATACTTGTAAAAAAAACAAAACGTTTTTAAAACTTCCAACAAGTGTTCACTTGAAAGGATCATTAGTAATAGGATTGTTGGACAATCTTGAGTCAAAATGAATATTTCCGAATAATGAGTTTCAATTCTTCATTTTTCTGAGACCATAGTACCCCTTGAGATACCTTTACCCAAATACATTGTCGATCCTGAGATTCTCTGGGTGATTATACGAACCATTAACTACAGACATATAACTATCAGAAAAGTCATATGATAGAGGATGCAGGGGAGTGCACAGTAGCCCCCCCCCCCGCTTGCTGCACACTTAATTCATATTGATATCATATTAGCTCGGTTAACAATACATACATACATACATACATACATACATACATACATACACACACACACACACACACACACACATATATATGTATATATATATATATAAATAGATATATATATATATATGTGTGTGCGTGTATATGTACGTGTGTGTATGTATATATATATATATATATATATATATATATATATATATATATATATATATATGTATAGTCTAGGCTGCTTTACAGCTTCAAACGATAAACATTGAAATCTTTCTAATACATTTTTTATATCACTTCAGTCACCCATTTCCCAAAATTGGTTGATGCAAATGTTTTTTCCCCTCGGTTTTTCCCTATAGTTTGTTATCATTATACAATGTATGAATTGTCTCTTGCTGGGATCATCAGTTGTTTATCATGTAACTGTTTCGAGGATTTTAAAAACAAAACCTCTATATCAACATGGCACCTCAACAGTGATGATCAAACATCATCTCCCTTTATCCTGTGATTCATGTCATACATGTAGTTTATCAACTTATATCAGGTTTTATGTGCATTATATATATTGTCATTATTTTATCCTACTTATACATTTTTTGAAACAAGACTCAGTTACGTACGTCAACCAAGAAACATTTTTAACAGAGAGCTTCAAATAAGTATAATAACAAATGTGACTCACTTTTCGTGTCATTTCTATTGAATGCTCACCCGTGCGAATATCAAATCCGTTCTCTTCATCGAAGACACAGAACTGGAGAAAGTAAAGCACTACATCTACCTAGGACAACAAATCTCGATGAAACCCTCAAAAGAAGAAGAAATCAAGCAAATAATCACACTAAGGTGGCAAGCCTTTGGCAGAGCAAGCTCAACCTTCAAAAATAAGAAGATCCCATTTATCCTAAAAAGAAGGTTGTATAACCAATGCATCCTCCCAATAGTCACTTATGGAGCTGAAACATGGAACCTAACCAAGAGATAGATCCGCGAATTGAGAACCATGCAACGTGCACATCAAAAGATAATACTGAGCCTCACATGGAGAGACCACAAGACAGCACAGTACATCTGAGAAAAGACAAGAGTCAGGAACATCATAGAATCTATTAAAGATCTCAAATGGCGGTGGGCTGGCCATGTTGCGAGAATGGCAGATAACTGATGGACATCACGACCCACGACATGGATCCCCCGATGCGACCAAAGCTGTCAGAATATTAGATGGAGAGACGTGCTAGAAGAATTCAGAAAGTACTGGATTGGCAACGCTCATGATAGAGAAGTGTGGCTATTCTTAGGTCGGAGGACGTTGAAAGAATGATGATGCATGGTTCTAATTACACAAACTTCTTCGAGACTATCCTCTTTCAATATATTCAACCTAAGAATTTGATAATCATCGTCAATTAACCTAACTGGGTTCATCTTTCCACGTCGTATAAAATCAAGCTTCCATCAAATGTTGTTTTTTTAACACTTAAGTAAAAATTCGTCATTCTATATCTGATCTGTGATGTTCTCTAAAAAGAGAATATAGAGTTGGAATGAAGATTCAAATACTGAGAAACGATGGATTCGCTACACAGACACGTTTACGTTTTTTCAAGTTTGTGTAGCAGACACATATTTCCACACACACATACACACACACACACACATATATATATGTATATATATATATATATATATAGATATAGATATATATATATATAGTTGAGAAAGCTTTACAGCTTTAAATAGTAAATATATTATAAAACTTCTTCAAAATCTTCTTGTGCCACTTCAATCATATATCCATTCAATTTATTTTTATATAATTTATGTTATTTTCACCAGCATTTTTTCTATTCATATTTTGCATAAACGTTGTTATTATGGTACTATGTGTAATTTTTTTCTTGTGTTACGATCATCAATTGACTACCATGTAACTGTTTCAAGGTTTTTAAACCCAATCACTAGTTCATAATATATATATATATATATATATATATATATATATATATATATATATATATATATATGTATATATATATATATATATATATATATATATATATATATATAAATATATATATATATATATGTGTGTGTGTGTGTGTGTGTGTGTGTGCTCATGCAATGCTCTTACAACTTAGGAATAGAGCGCGCTGGTGGATAAGGAATTACGCGTGAGTGAATATATCACTTAGAATCAACCTTACTGACCGTCCAGTTCTGCGTTGGGCAGAGAGAGATGCCTGTCTCTGGGTCTGGAGCAAAGGTTTCGATCCTACCTTGTGGTACAGGATGGGATAATGGATAGTCTATAACCACACTGAAGAGTTGTAATATGACGAAACAGCTGTCTTTGGATGACACAATCATTTAATTATTATATAATTATTATAATTATTGT
The DNA here is from genome assembly GCA_963457665.1 of Thysanoteuthis rhombus. Lineage (NCBI taxonomy): Eukaryota > Metazoa > Mollusca > Cephalopoda > Oegopsida > Thysanoteuthidae > Thysanoteuthis > Thysanoteuthis major. The sequence continues at coordinate 5,448,022 of OY735238.1, read as the reverse complement.
TGACTGTAAACACCTTTTCCTTTTATAAGAAATGATCAGCTCTTTGATTCCTTGGCAATGATATATAACATGACCATATCTGCTGTCATTTAGGCCAACGGGAACTTAGTGCTGGACTTAAATCAATCCAGGTATCGTAAAAGGGTTTAGAAATACCAAACATGTTTTCCACAAACTTTGATATTACTAACTATCAGAATCAATGAAGAATCTGCCTCAGATATTGAATATAAGTGGGGGTAGAATCGTCCACTTCACTAGACATATCCCAACTGCAAAAAAGCGAATCATGTATTTTTCTATTCCAAAATACTGGACTATAAAAATCACTGGCTGTTATTGGAAAAACGATTTTATTGCAGTGATTCAAGACAATTAAACTCTTATTGACAAAGTTAATACTCTCACATGCGTGCATATATAGTTATATGTATTGGTAACACCTCATATATATATATATATATATATATATATATATATATATATGTATATATATATATATATATATATATATATATGTATATATATATATATATATATATATATATATATATATATCAACGTACATTCATGCATATGGATATCTATGTACAGTTTTTGGCATATATTTAGGCACGCAAACACGCACACATACCCACACACATATGTATATATATATGTATATATATATACATCGGCAAAACTTCATATATATACATATATATATACATACATACATACATACATACATACATACATATATCCATGCGTATATTGTGCACATATTCATGTAAACGTACATACATATATGATTATACGTATACTCACATTTTGATAATACATCAATTTTAAGTGAGTGTCCATGTATTCATATATGCACAAACACTTATGAACACACACACACGTATATATATATATATATATATATATATATATATATATATATATATATATATATATATATATATATATAGGTATTTGTAAGTATATATATATATATATGGGTTTGTAAGTATATATATATATATATATATATATATATATATATACATATACATATGGATTTATGTCTTCGTGTGTATTCACACATGCGTGTGTGTATTCATACATGTGTGTATATGTGTTATCACGCTTCGTTTGACCTCATTTAAATCTTTGCCTGGTGCAAAATCGCTTCGGCCCATTGACTTCACCGAGGTCAGTCCAGATAATAAAGGAACGGAGGCCATAATTACGATGCTAGATTCTTCAGACCTCGGTGCAAGCCAATAAACAACACATGGAAATGTGTTCCACCCTCAATTACCGAAACAGGAGCTAGATAAAGAATACTCAGGCGGGCAAACAAGCAGAAGAATAAGTACAACACAAAGCGTTTCACGGTTCCGAATAAAGACAGGAAGAAGCGGAAATAGTGGCTCTTGAGACGAATATTGGTAGGTATTGTCCATAACATGATGTTTTATCGGATATGCAGAAAACGCATGCACATACACGCTGCAAACACACACACACACACACACATACGTACACACACATACACACACACACACACACACATATATATATATATGTATATATGTACATATATATATACGTGTGTGTGTGCGTGCCTGACATATTTGCATCAGTGCATGTATGGGAAGCTTTCGGTAGAGCAATTTCAATCCTCGAGAACAAGAAAATTCCATTAGCCCGAAAGAAGGAGAGTATAGGATCCATGCAACTTCTCGATAGTCACCTATGTAGCTGAAACATGTAACCTAACAGAGAGACTGACCTTCAAAGTAAGAACCATGCAACGTACACATAAAAAAAAAATCTCTTTTCATGGTAAGATTACAAGTCATCACAATGTATCAGGGAAGAAACCGGAGTCAGAAAAACCATAGATTCCATTAGGGAACTAAAATTGCAATGGGCTGGTCATGTTGCAGTAATGGCAGGCAACTAATGGACATCACGACTCACAACAAAGACTCCCAGAAATTGCATACCTGACGAGGGCTAGCAAAATACAAGATGGAGAGACGAATTAACCAGTTTTTTTTTTTAAATATTGGATCGGAGACCCCCATAATAGAAAGATGTGGCAAATTTTGAGGAAGGTCTATAACCCACAATGGACGATAAAAGACTGATGATGATGATTTGTATGTCCATATATATGGATGTGATATGTGTATATGTAGTATGAGCATATGTGGCGTGTACTTAATGTGTTTTCAAGGAGCCAAGACTTGGGAAAACAAACTAGTGCTCCAAAGGAAGTTATGAACCACCGCTACAAACATATGCTTCAGTTCACCTAAGCAGTGGTGGAAGAAAAGCTATATCACGTTGACGAAAATACAACCAATATAGTTTGAACCATACATTACTAGTGAAAAAAAACAACAAGCAAAAATGGGTCTGGTTCGTCACTCAATAGAAACTGGCGACCAGTGTCTTTTGGTATCATGCCATATTTGGGGCAATCAATTAAAGATTGGTAAAAGGGGTGATAAATGAATAATGTTACCCTGATCTCCTACAGTTAGGCAATTGTTACTACAAAACCTCTGAATTTTGGAAAAACGAGCTTGAATAATTTTGGGCACAAAATCGGGGATCAAATTAAGATAAAATAGCTTGCAAATTAAAAAAAAACAAAACTTGTCTGTGTAGACATAATATGTAAATGTTGAGCTTCATCAGCACGGCCTGTATGTATGATACATAGTCAGCCAGCCAGACCAACTTGGAAACTGATGATAACTACGTTGACAGTGTTGGTGACAATTTTGGTTGATGTTTTTTCACGATTATTTTTGCGTTAATGCGGTTTGATGAAACATATTAATCATATCATTTCAATGAGTTGTTGAAGAATCTCGGTTTATTTCTGTGCAACTACTATTCAGTGAGAATATTCTGCATAGCCCTTGAACAAACTAAATTAAAAGCCCTATTTAGAGACCAACTGTCTTACAAAAACGAGTTAATTATCTCTTAAAGAATCTGCCATCCTAAAAGAAGACGATACATGATATTAATCTCCCAAAACTGTAACCAAAAACTGACTTCATAGGTTTCTTGAGTTTTCCGGTTGGCTGGCTATGTACGCATGCATAGGCTGCACCAATGGAATTAGAAAGCGGAAATTTAAAGATCTACGCCTCATTATGTGTACAAAATTCTCTCCTGAATAAATTTTTTGAAGATGGCTCAATTTGCAATATGATTGGTCCGTGAGTTTTTGTCAATCTGTTTTGTTTTAATCAACACATTTTTAGCGATATGTACCCCAGAAAGCGAGATAAGTAACATTCATTGACCACCATTTTAGTCCAATTTTCAATTAATCACCCTAACAGAACATGCTGTGAAAAGACGTTGCTCACGTGACAGTTTCTGTTGAGTGACCAACGAGACCTGTCTCCATTTTATTGCCTTCATTCAGGCCCGTTTCAATCTTGCTTCATTGAATGAGTCAACTTCATTCAATTGATTAAACTGTCCATATAATTAAAGTGTTATCAACAGACTTACTAAGAGACATAGCTAATAAATTGAAGTCTTCATTGCTTATATTGTCCTTTCACCTGTCCATCATACACCTGTCAGGACAAATACTAGTGGAATGACTTAATTAACCTGACTGCTTAGATGCCTCTGCATACACAAGCACAGACACGCATGCGCACAAATACATACATTTCTTTTGGGGCTGAAGTTATGTCGGTTCTGTAGCCGAGGGAATAAAATATCAGAAAAATGAATTGGTATACTGTGTTTGACATAGGGACAACCAACGCTAAAAATGATCAAATGGATTATCAGTTTTCAGAAAAAATGTTCTGTGAAGTATCAAGAGGGGCTACGATGTTATGAAATCCTTCTAAAACATCATTTGCTTTCCGGTGTTGTCATGTTTACAGATCTTCTCCTTGCCAACGCCGTGTATCTCAGCTGATATGAATATTTAGATTTGTTTTTGAATGATCCAGTTAGTTTCCATATTTCACAACCATACGTCAATGTTGGCATTATGCATTCATTGAACACTTCCCATTTTTAATATTTAACTGTGTTTGATAGATTCTTTTCAATCAATCGTCGTATAATTGTTTTATTTCACTTCCATGGTTTTTCTCTTGGTCAACTGTCATGGGAACTTATATTCCTTAACCTCTTCCAAATGTCCATCTTCTATTTTCATGATCGTTAGGGGACGTTGTTATTAAACATTATTTTGTCTTAATCCAGTCGAACCACGCCGAGTGCAATGTTATAAATAACATTGAGAGATAGGAAAGGTCAACATAGATCAGAAATCATTTCTAAGTCGACTATATAATTGAAACAATTGTGAGACAAAAATTGAGATGGGCAGGAATTATAGCAAAAAGAATCGATAACAGATGGTTCAGTTAAAAACTGTTATCCCAAAGATAGCAAATGCAGTAGAAAAAGACAAGACATAAGAAGGAGAAATTGAATAAAAACAGCGAAACGCGCCAAAGATCAACACAGTCAGTGTCAATATTGGATGAGTTCGGAAAGGCTTTTGTTCTGCAGTGGATTTATGAGACAGACTGAGAGATTGAGTAAGGAGAGTAATCATAAATGGGATCTATCAAAAAAATATCTGGCTGTTTCAAATATCTTGAAGCAGTATCGGACAAGCTGAAACTTGGCACCTGTTAGAATTTAAAGGCTGTTTGTGCAAATCTAGTGAAGTCAATGTCGTAAAGATTACACACAGTTAGAGGAACTTCAGTCCGTCAGACCAGATATTGATATTGAATTAACTTCTTTCATAGGTTATACATATTTTTGAACGGCCAGATATTCATTTTTTTGCGACAAAAGTTTAAACGTTATCATAAATTATACTTGGTGATATCGGTTTTGATGGTATAATATTCCATAAGCAATAAAAAATATCCTGCTTGATTGGTTTAGAAAAACTGAAAACTGAAATTTCTATTGAAAAACGGTAGCAGTGTCCTTATTTGTGTATGGCACTGAACATCATTCTTTATTAAAAAAAGAGAAAAATAAATGCGAGATTCAGGAAGAATTACGTTGTCTTCTGATGCCGGCAGCCACGATGGAAATTAAGAATTAAAATACTTCGAATCATAAAAGTGTCTTTGAAAGGTTTGACAGTGCTAAATCAGACGCCACATTGATGGTTGAAGAAATTTAGTTTTAGCAAGGACTTCGTTCAAGACTGAATTTCTTATTTGTTTTTTAGCGCCCGTTAGATATAGACCGTCCCTAAGATTCACCAGACCACGCCATCGTGAGCGCCACGGAGCTAATACTTTCTGAACTTGTTTAGTTCATCACATCTAATTTTCCAACCGTCATTTTTTCACATCTGGGGGTAATGTCTAACAGTTGTCTAATATTCTTTCTATATGAACAGCCCGTTGCCATTTGAGTTTCCCTAATGGATTCTATCATATCTTTGACTCCTGTTTTCATCTAATATACTGTGCAGTATTGTATTCTTTCGTTGCAATGTTGAGCATGATTTTCTCCTCTGCATTTTGCAGTATTGTCAGTTTGAGGCTCAATCCTTTGGTTGGCTTTCATATTTTAGCTCCATAGGTGATTATCGGGAGTATGTATCGGTTGTATAGCCTTCTTTTGGGACTAATGGGGTTTTCTTGTATTTGAGATAGAGCTTACTCAAGCTTGCCAACCTAAAGTTATTCTTCGCTTGGTTTCTTCTTTTCGGGATTTCATGGGGATCAGCTGTCCTAGGTAGATTAAATTGTCTACTTTCTTTGATTCTATGTTTTAGATTCTAATTATTATGTCTTCGTTCTCATCATGTTTGTTTTACATGAAATTTGTGTAGCTGAAGTTCAATTCCCAATTAGGAGGTCATTTTCCCATAGGATCTTCTTACTACCAGAAGATGCCAGGATTTTCCCACCTAAGGGAATGTGCCGTGCGTAAATAATACAATTACGAATATAAAATTAAACTAAAAAATGACTCAGAAATCAATTTGCATATAATTAATCTATGTATCATTATTTATTGAAGAACTCTTTGCAGTCTCTCGAGGAACCATAGGGTTTTTGGAAACTCAGGTTAGAAAACGCAGTAAAGTATAGAATTATTTTATCTATTTTACAAACAAAAGGTAAATATATAGGAACAAGAATATACCTGTCAGAATTGATTAGGGTATTTATGTATGAATGGACGCCGAAAAGCCTTAACTTATTCTATAAGGTAACTCATTTTTGATAATTAGAGTATCCTAATTTGAATTTGTTTTAAAGTTACAATTCAAATGAAGCTATTCCAATGTGCGATGATCAAACCTGAAATTTTGAGAGTTTTTATGACGTAATTTTCCGTTGTTTTGTCATGATAGAGATGATCATCAACCAATGTGATTATCCTATTTTAGCGAAAACTAACATAGAAATAAACAGGAACCTAGCATATAAGCTCATTATAGGATTAGATAAAAATGTTTATTACTATAATCAGGTAAAAGATAGTTGTTCTAACACTTTATAAGACTTTAAGATTTTATTTGTAGTGACTTTTCATTCGGCTCGATGTATTCATTTTCCAATAATTTCTCAGATGTATTTGAAAATTCTTATTCCCTTAGATACTTGATAGGCTGAGGTACGTTCCTTGCTTTGTGTTGCCATTTTAGATGTTTTAGATGTTTTTTTAATAGAATGAGTCATATTTTTATTTGATTCGTAGGAATGAGATTATATTTTAACAGATAATAATTATTTCCATGAATAAATGTTGAAGATAACACATTAAAAATATTAGTAGATTTTTCTGAGAATTTACATACATATCCAGAGAATCTAGTTGTTCGTATGTGTTTTGACGTATTTTGACTCAAATTTAGACAAACTTGATTATATGGTCGGAGATTCCACTCGCTAGATCTATATAACAGAAAAGATCGTGTTTCTATCATTTGACTTACAGGCTCGTTATAAACGGTTAAACCGTTTTATTTAGCCATAGCTGTCTGTTCGGCATGCATCTGACGGAATCTAATATCCTATGGAGAGACCCTCTATACAGTACATTATTAACTTGGCGAGCGTTCAAAAATGCGAAGTAGTTATTGTTTTTGGTTAAATTACTTGGCATCTGCTGAAAGTCTCAGTTTCTGTGATGCCAGCTTTAGAAATTCTTTGAAGACTTATTATTACTTGCAAATGAGAATTTCATACAAATCATGTGACTGAAAAGAGAATCTGAAAAGTAAAAGCTGATGTTACGAGTGATACTTCATCCAATTCAACTCGTTTTATTACTTGGAGCTGACTTGTCCATGAAAAAGTTAGCTGGAACTGACAAATGATCGGACTACATAAATATAGAAAAATTGATCAGACAACATAAAGATAGGAAACAAAATGAAGATCAGAAAAGGATTAAGACAAGGGGATACGATATCACCTTAACCATTAACGGCAAATCTTGTAAGCATATTTCGGAAAACTGACTGAGAAGAAATAGGATGTAACATAGACAGTGAATACTTGAACAACTTGAGATTCACTGATGACGTTTCCATGACATCAACAGCATAAACAGAATTACAAAATATGTTGTGTGATCTAAATAGGAACATTTTAGGTTGAAAATGAACAGAATCAAGCAAAAACAAAAGTGATGTTGAACATTAAATCCTCGACAGGACGATACGAATAGAGGATAAAGCTTTTGGAGAGGTTGACGAATACATTCTCGTAAGTAAAGCAAACATAGGAAAGGACTATGAAAGTGAAGTTAAACAATGGATCACGATGGGATGGAGAGCATTTGGTATGGATTTTCAAATGTATTTAAAGTGTAGAGTACACGGGAATGCATGATGATTGCAACTCACGGTCACAAACGGAAGGGACCCTCCGTCATACAAAAATTAACTCTCGTGGATAAACCTGTGAATGTAGATTTAAAAAATAAACTTTTGTTCTTCAAAAAAATATTGATGCATTAACCAATGCAACATATCTTGCTAATTACAGTTATGCATAACATTTAACTATGTCCAGAACAAGAGTCCAGTCCAAGAGATCAGTTAGAGAGCGCCCTAGGCAACCACGTAAGTTTGCCTAATTGGCAGGCCGAACCAAGACTTCGAAATGTACCTATGAATGTTAAACTACGAAAAAGAGAACATATTTGTTTGTAAAAAAATATTGATGTATTCACCAATTAGAAATATACTCTTCGTTAAAGTTATGGATAACTGATATTCAGTTTGGAGTGCGCTCCTGGGACATTTTCACCTTAGGTGACTGTTGGTTTAAAGAAGGTCCGGAACAAGGGTATCACCAAACCCAAGTGGTCAGTATCGAATGCCAATGCTTTTGAGAGGCTGTTATGTGTATAATGAACTGCACCGCAAATGGTTTTACCGTGAAAATACAAGACTGTGCCAAAAAAATATTGAACGTACGTACAATAATCGTATAAAAAAATAAATTATGTTCCCTATCCTTTTGTGAGATTTTTCCTAGGTCCAATTGTTCTGAAATTATGAAATTAGAGTACTCAGCTAACAGAGGGAATGAGCAAGTGTCATCACGAGAACTGATAAGATTGGAGATTAGTAAATTAAAATCCTGTTGATAAGCCTTGTCCCAACTGGTGTGGGTTGAGACATTCAGAGCCTCTTTTAATAGTTAGTGTCGTGATTTCCAAACTGGGGCTCTCAGACGCCTGAGCGTCTACAGAGGTATTACTTATAGAATGAGGATCAAGGGCAGACCTTTGGGAAGCCTCAGCTCGTTGAGTAGGCAGTCGTCTCAAAATCCTGTGATTATATGTTAAATCAGTCCCTTAGTTTGTTCCCGACAGCTTTCAAGCTTTGCCTTTCGTGAATACATTTGAAATCAAGAAAAAAGGGTTGTCAATGGTCAGGAAATGATGCCAATGTTATCGGCTGAATAGGGCTAGTACATGTTTAATGAATACCATTACGAATAATTTTAGGATGAAAATACATTTTTAATCAGGAAAAGGGTATTGTCAGTGGTCAGGATGTAATACCAGTATCATTGACGGAATAGAGTTGTGGTATGTTTACGAAAGTGCATTGTATATGATTTTACAATAAAAATAAAACAGAAATAAGGGAAAAAAGATTGTCAGTGGTTAGGATATAATGTCAATACTTTTGAGAGAATACGACTGTTAAGTGTATAATGAACCGCATCGTAAATAACTGTATAATGAAAATATATTTTGAATTATTTGAAAGAGAGAATCAAATCTATTATATGTGCATATACGTAACTGATTGATGCTCATGTGATAGAAAACGTATTATGAAGACACCAGTCATAAGATGGGGTGAAGAGATAATATAAACACTTTTCCGTTAAGACATGTCAGAGATTACCATAATTGCAGTCGTTATGAATGGAGATGGGAAAAAGCTTTGACCAAGCATTGGCAAATGATGACTGGATATATATATATATATATATATATATATATATATATATATATATATATATATATATATTTTATATATACATATACATATATATATATATATATATATATATACATACATATATATATATATATATATATATATATATGTACATATATATATATTAAAACACTAATTTGTTATTCAATATACGATGTGTAATAGGTTTATTCATGGAAAGTGCTCAATACAGAAACATTTACTTTAGTAGAGCTTAAATATGTAGAAATTATAAGTTCACTACTCGGGAACGCACATGTTCTACTTTTGTGCTCCTTAGGGAAACGATTCGATATATCCAGATTTCTTTCTAAAACCGTTATTATGAGGTGCGTATTTTATTGTTGATCTTCGTTGGTTGAAACCCATGACCTATGATATTTTTACTTCCGTTTCCCGTCGTTTTGTTTCTCATTATTCATAGTATCTCGAGTTTAGTTAATTGCATTTGTTTTGTTTTTCTAATCATTTTTTTTATCTCAATACTCTATTCGTTACGTATAAATATATATATATATATATATATATATATATATATATATATATATATATATATGTGTATATATATATATATATTTATATGTATATATATATATATATATATATATATATATATATTATCGAATAAATTACTTTCTTTGAAATAATTTTGATAAAATTTGCGATGAAAAGTATAGCTGTTTTATTTTTAATTTAATCATTTCCATCGAATTAAAATAGAAAAATAAATTAACAGTACAATATATATATATATATATATATATATATATATATATATATATATATATATATATATATATATATATATATATATATATATATATGTATATAGATAGATACATTTATATATATATATCTTTTTAGGTCCATCACTCATACGTAAGGACGATAAAACACTCGAGTATAAAATTTAATTTACTTTCTTATATAGATACATACTTATATTGGAGTGTGTGCAAGATACTCAATGGCTTTTTAAAAGCTATGGTCAAGTGCTATGCATGTTTTCTACTTCTATAAGGCTTTTTGCCACAAGATGACAACCTTCATGAGAGACCGACCACAAAGTATGAGATAAAAGTACGGCCATCTTGTATGAATTTCTTTTTTTCTGTGCTATTCTTTGAAGAACATGTCCTATATACCAGAGGGGAATGGAAGACATCCATTTTCTTTCATATAATATACGTTTCTTCCTTTATTTTTCGAATCCTTTTTTCATGAAGAAAGATTGATATTTTGCTGACAGGGAAAATTGTGATCAAAAGTTTTCCTCTAGTGTGCTCTTCTTGTCTCTTTAGATATTATCTGTCGACGGAAAACAGATCAAAAGCCCCAGGAATTGTTGATACGTATTTATGGTAGATCTAGCGATGTAACTCTTTGCATAAAGGAGGTAGAAAAAATGCAGAAAAAGGGAAACGTCAGCCATGTTTTTGTTCTCTCATCTTTCGCTTGGCCACTTCGTTTTTTTTTCTCCTTCTTATCCTTACTTTCTTATTCAATCTTTTCATTTTCTTTATCTTGCCTCGAATCTTTTTCGTTCTTTATTTATTTCTTCAACAGTTTCTATGTTTTTTTTTTTATCAGAAACTGTCAACCAAAGATGTCTTCAGAACTGTAAAGTTAGGTTCATGAGTTTGTCTGGTATGCTATGTATGTATTTGTCGGGCGTAGAGACGGCACCGATGAAGGGTTAAATATTTAAACATTTGCTCCTTGCTATATCTAGAAAAAGCCTTTTTCTTTTGTTCTCAAAAAACTGTCCAAAAAAATTGATAAATTATGTGAGGGGTTCGATTTACAATATACGTTCATACTAAAGTGTACCCAAGTTTGTACCAGATTGCTTTCACGCTTGTTTTCTTTTCAAATTTTGGATTCTCCACGATCCCGAAGTAGACAAGAACAGAAATTTATCTATTTTCACCCCTTTTACCCCCGTTTTCCAATTGATCACCCCGAAAGTGACGTGCTCCCAAGAGACGATGATAATGTATCGTTTTCTGTTTATTGACTAACCAGACCTGCTCGCTTGTTCAGCCATGTTGCTCACTTTATCATTCTTTATTTCCCGTCACAGTTTTTCATGGTTTTCTCTATTTTGTTGTCTTACGATTTTTTTCTGGTTTCATAATTTATCATTTCTTGGATTTTCCCTCCTATATCATTTCTTCTATCCGTCCAAAGTACTTTATTTTCCAATCAGCGCAGTATTATTCATTCAGAAGAAAAGGCGTAGATATTCTTGAAGCCTACAGGATATTAAGTGTAATCCATAAGATTGATCTGAATACCCTATATGCTGGTTGTAAGAAAAAAAAAAAAAGGAACTTGAGCCTACGCTATCAGATCCAACACGTGGACATAAGCTTAAGTAACATATACAACTTGAAGATATTATTTTCAAACACTTCTTTTGAGCTAAAGTTACGAAAATATGGAACAATCTGAAAGATAAAACCGTGGAATCAATATTTTCAGATCAACGCTTCATAAGGATTCTTCGGACAAGGATATGTTCATCGACTATTCAAATCATTACAATATCATCAGTGTATGAGTTGAGTGTGTGCAATGTATGTGTACGGTATCAAATATCACAGCAAAGTGTACTTTACACTGATGACTGATGATAACAGTAGATTTTGCTCAGACGAAGCAAATGAATTAAAAGCAACATTGATACCCAACCTTTATCACAAATGGTTGCCGATTTAAATTTTTATTTTTGTTGCTTTCTTTAAAAAATTGCCCAATGATGACAATGTTTAGATTTTGTATATTTTTTCAGGTTGAAAGCCAGTTATTATCAATTGAAATGTTTTCTTTTAATTTTCCGATTTGAGATTGACTTCCAGGAACAGAAAAATTGCTCCTAAATAGGCAATCCTGGTACCTGTTATTACCTACTCAAGTTAATTACAGGTCAACTGAAGTTAAATATTTTTTCAATATCAAAACATCATAGCAGCAAAAATGGCTCACCAGACCAACCAGCCAATTGGGCTACAGATTATTTTCTCCTTGCTCGTATGTGTCTATGTGTGTGTGCATGTGTGTGTGTGTGTGTGTGTGTGTGTGTGTGTGTGTATGTACGTGCGCGTCCTGATGCACCTTGAGACATTTAAGAGACTGCAACCGTGATTACCCGAGTATACATCTTGGCAATCTATAAAACGGGTTTGTTTTTGCTTTTTCAAAAAGGGCGATTTTGGGGATCTCTACGATCATTTTGAGACCAACAATGTAAAAATCTTGTGCTTGCATTTAATTTTGAATAAAATGACTATTTTTCTTTCTTCTTCGTTTTTTCTTCATTTCTTCACTTCTCTCTCTTGTTCCCTTCCATTGCTTTGTTTTCTTATTTCTTTCTTTATTCACCTCTTTCTTTTTCTCTCTGTTCTTTGTCTATTCGTCTTCTTCGGTTCTTCCTGTCCGTCTTACCTTTCTTTCTTTTTTTTTCGTATCTTGTTTTTTTTCTGCCTCTTTTCTATCTTTCTTTTGTTCTTTCTTTTTCTTATCTTATTCTTTTCTTTCCTGGACACCCTTCTATCTTTTGCCTTTTTTTTCCTGCCTCTATTTGTTTATTTCTGTTCTTCATTATATTTCTATTTTATTTCTATTTTTATATATTTTCTATCTTTATTTCTATACATTGATCCCTCTTTGATTTTCTTCGTTTATCGTCTTTTTTTCCAATCTTTAGATTTGCTCAATTTCTTCATTTCTTTTTCCTTTTATTTCAATATTCTGCCTTACATTTTTTTCTTTTATCGTTTTTTCTTTATTTTTTCTTCGCTTCTTACTTTTAAAACAAAATCATTCTCTGTTGTTTTCTACATATTTCTCTGAAGAATCCCAAGATACGATGATGGTAGGTCAGTAACTGGATGAGGATGCAGATACAGTTTCTGATAAGAAAAACCCAACGACCAAAGTTGACATTTTACTGTGGGCTGAAATGTAGAGTTAAAGAATCCTGTTTGATTTTTGTGTCACAAACATGAGTAAACTTTAAAAAAAACACCACCATAAGTAAGATTCAAAACATGTCTTTAATTTTTTCCCCTCACAGGATATGAATTTCATAGACCAAATCAGAATTGCAGTAAAAAAATCCAATATTCTCTCCCAGCAAAATGCACATTTGTTTGTCAGCTAAGAACTAAAAAAGAGCTACAAAAGAAAAATCAGAAACAAAAAAATGATAATTCTCCAAAATGGCTGCTTTTCATGCTATATGCAGCATTTTAAAGACCCAAAATTGCTCCATCTATGAGTTTCACGCTTACTTCTCTAACAAGTACTGACATTTTGAAGTAGTTAGAACATCGACATTGACCACAAGTGCAAAGTGACAGATCTAATTTGCCTTGAAAATAAACAGACATTGGGATATTAGACGGTAATTTGAAGACCAGAATCTAATCCGGGTAAAATACAGACCAGTGAATAAAAGCTCTTTTGTATCAAATTTGAAAAAGAGCCTTATATTATGCCTAACTTTATTAATATTAGCCTTTAATTTGAGTAATTTTGGATGATCTATAGTTGCTGATTATTGTGCAATACAATGTTTAATAAATTACAGACCGGTCTGTTAGTTAGTTTCCTGACTAATACTCCACCCCAGATCATATAAATAACTTTCTTCGTATGACTCTTGTAATGTAGAACGTATTCATGAAGCCAACAAATCTCGAGTAGAAAAATATACATGAATAATCAACACGAACAGAAGTGATGCACCGCAACTTATAATAAAGTGTCTTTGACAGTAATCATAGTAGACAATGTTTTGATCAATATGAATGTCGTAACAAGAACACTGCATCAGACTTTTTGCAGGCAATACCGTCACAATTGTTCATGTAAATGATCAAAGAATATAGATATCAAGCAATTGGAAATGAACATTGCTTTTCATGAGTGTAATAGAATGAACAATGTCAAAGTGTTCTCTGTCGGATTAGTACACAGCCCGGAGAGAGAGGCTGATGATAATGATGATGATGAATATTAGCACACAGTGAAAAACGAGAATTGGCTACCCGTAATCATCATCATTTTTCATATCATCTTCTCTCCAAAATCGATTCGAATCATCCTCAGTATTTTCAAAGTTAATGTCTACATATTCTTGCTGTACTTACATCACATTGTGTTACATTCTCTCGCATTGTTGCAATGACCCAGTGTTTGCCGCTACTGTCGCTATTCGTCATGAAGGTTCAACTGAGATAGGGAAATGATGATAGTTCATCTAGCAGTCTGAACCAAGTTTCATATCAATCCAACATCATACGATCGAGAAAATTGCAATTTAAGTTTACGAATCGTTGCTGTAGTAGCATATTGAGTACGAGGAGGAAGAGGATTATTCACCAAAAGTCTGAAGCAAGTAGAAAAAAGGGTAAGGGGAAGAATAGAAGAGAGAGAAAAGGTGGAAATGCTTCATCCGAAGGTTTTGGCAAACTTTCATATCAATCTAACATGATACTATTGAAAAAGTAGATGTAACACATAACTATTTGTGGTGTCAGAGGCATAAATGAAAGGAATGAGGAGAAGAAGATGAGGATAGTTCATCTGAAGGTCTAGACAAAGTTTCTCATCAATCAAACATGATACGACTGAGAAAATTGATATTTAACATATTGGAGACTGGCTGATCGACTGAAAATGATCCCCAGTGATTATATGCAAAATTATGTCCAACAGAAAGTAAGATGACGAGATGATCTAGACAAATTCAATAAGTACTGGCTCTGCAACGCCCACAGTCGAGAGGTCTGTTGTATCTTGGGGAAAGACAATGTGCAACAACGGATATTGGAAGGCTGATGATGATGATAACAGTAAATATTAAAAGGGGTGATTACAATAGTTTTTTTCATCATCAGGTTGGAAAATCCACCGGGACGCGTTTGGTCCTGTTCGATCCCTTGTCTCAGAAGGAATATTTTCTTGAAAGCATTCAGTGTCATTAACCAGGTGATCAATGTAAGTTCATTGGGGTCTGCCAACGGAGGTAGTTCCTTGCGATGAGTACCAGAGCAAGGCATCATATGTTTAACTTTATTTCACCAAGAATGGCCAGCAAGGAAAGGTCTTCTCTCTCACATATGGAGGTTGTAAGCAGAGGGAGATAGCGCTTCTTTGTTGTTGTTTTTTTTGTTTGTCAGGTGATATTGGGAACATCTAAGGGATTGTCATGTATATATCATCTAAAGCTGCTTCCTGTTGCTTAGTTGGAGCTTAAGTTCTGGAGCCATAAAGACTCAATGAAGTCTTTGAAGAAATGAGCATTTCGGGAAGTATTGACTTTTTTAAAATCCATTGTGCCACGTAGTCCACCAGGCCCAACTAGCCTGTATCTTTGTTCTGGCCTAGACAATGATAAATTACAGCTTTTGTAAAACCTGTCTCTATTACAGCTTGAACTATTGACTCCAGTGGCAAATTTGCTATTGGCCGAGTCACCTATTTCAAAGTTTATTTCATAACATCTCATTTTATATCTTAAAAACGATTCCCTGTTATACTGATAACCCTTCTCTCTTCAAGTTTACTTCTTAATTCTTCCTTATCGTAGCTGTTGAATAGGAAATGAATTTCTGTCAAGAGCACCCACTGTGAATACCTCCCAGTCGTAGTTCATAGTTTATAACAAATATGCCCACCAGGGAAGAATATGGACAAAAGATCGGATCCTTTATTTTGAGATACGTTCGTAGCATAGCTGCATAGAGGTCACATCAGATGTTTCACTGGGGTCACTTGCAAAGGTCTAACATTACAATGCCTTCGTGCTAACATTTTTACTCTCTTCTTTCACTCCCTTCATCTACCCTGTATCTCCCTCCTTTTCTCTCTCCATATATTTATTTTCTTTTTCTGCTTCTACTTCTCTATTTCTCCATTCCCCCTCTCTTATCTGTTCTCGAATTTCTCTCTCGTTTCTGTGCGTTATGTCTTCTCTCATCTCTTCGTCTCTCACTCCTCTTTATTCCACTTTTTATCTTTCTCCTCTCTCTCTTATCTCTGCCTGTCTCTGTCTGTATGTCTGCCTGTCTCTCTGCTGATCTGATTGCTTGCCACTCCAACCTTGGAAAAAAGTACTTTGATATTTGTCTTACTTATGCTAAAATGTTTGTTCTAACAAGCAGCCAGGAAAAGACGCCTCATGCCTTTCCAAAGTTCACTTTAATGCTGCAACAGGATTTCAAATTCTGTTCTCTGTCCCAATAACCACTTTGTCTTTCCATATCTCAATATTCCGTAAAATAGAGAAATTCTCGTTTTACACCTAAAATGTTGCTTTTTTTACGAAAATCTGGCGATTATCGAAAATGATGTTCAGTATTTGTTTTGTCTAACGCCACAATAGAGGTAGCATGCACTCTCCTCTTGAATGGTTTGCACTCCAGTCACCTTTACCTTCCGGCATCCAAGACCAGGAATAAAGACGAATTGCAAATCGCCCTTACATGTAACATAATCAATATTTCATGTAATGGATTACTTACAAAATCGTACACGTCAATGTCAGAAATGTATGTGCCAGATATCCCATCTTGTTGGAGAGCTTGATGCTTAGCACGTCAGTTTCATTAGTATAAGGCTGCTGGTTCGATACGCAGTACGAGCAAAGTCTGTAAGTAACGTTTTATTGTACAAAAATCCCTCGACTATGGAAGTAATAGCTGAGTAGATTGGATTCTTTAGCACCAGTCTGGGAAAAAGACAAACCTGATTCCGAACCATAGCGTGAAGCGTATTTAAGGCGGTTGAAAGCCCAATTTTACATCCTTCCAGTAGCTCCTGAAGCAAAGATTATGCCCGATGTATAATTCTTTGTTTTTCCTCTGGACTAAATCAGCGAGGTCTTGGGGAGGTTTCTGACGACTGAGAATTCCAGGATCCCCATACGCTTCAACCAGGCATTTGTCCCGAAGGAGACACTCCAATAGCGTTCCACTATCTCAGAAACAAAACAGAGACCTTTCAAATGCTGGATAATTGATGACCACACACTCGAAGTTTCCATGGACTCAGCTATTTACTAAGGTCATTTGGGAAAAATCGCAGAGACTTTGTAATGATAATGTTAATGACATTTTTAGACTAACCATGCATCACCTATTCTGAGGAGATATGCAACATGAACCATTCCGGGAAATATGTTTATACAAAATCGGAATCAGATTAAGGCTCAATGAAAAAGGTTTCCTTTAGTCTATATAGACAATGCAGTGACATTGAAATGATCCCTCAAGGGCATGAGCCTGGGTGAAGCGATTTGAGAACCTTGAATGCACAATCGGCATGAACCCTCTCGCAGTTTTGATGATGTAGTCCAAAATAAATCAGTGCTATACATTCAGCATCAGCTTGGCTACAAGAACTTACGAGAGTATGTCAAAGTTGGCATCCAGGGGCTGCCTTCTCTAGTTAAGAATCAAAGTTGTCCTTTTCCAAAGCTAGTTTTTGCATCACTATTGTACCAATAGTTGGGGCAGGGTAAAGAATATATGGATTCTCGCCTTTGCCGAAGACATTAGCGCAAAATGAACGTAAACTGCCTTGATTACAGTTTGAACTCAGTTTGTCACTTTTATTGTCAACGTTGTTAACTGCTACTCATAAGGCAGGCAAAATTTAAATATCTTGATGTATTATATCAGACCGATATCAGACAAGACTTTTGAATATTTGTTCAGGGTGGTGGAAAAGTCGTGAATGGTTTTAAAATATTCATATAATATTTGATTTTAGTATTTTTAGATTGTTTTCCTTTTCACAGTTGAACTTTATAAACACAGGAAGTTAAAATAACACATCTATAGAAAGTTCAATTTTCATATGTCTGCCATTTTCAACTTTTCAAATTCTTATTCTTGCATAACATTTCAACAGATTTATGGCCCTGACCCATCGAAGTCTTTTTGCATATCATTCTTTACCCCTTGGACAGTCCTTGGTTTGTTAACACTGATCTTTTTTTCCAAATACCCCAAAGGGTAAAACTTGAAGCTGTTAAATCCGGTGATCGAGATGGAAAATTGAACGCTGAATGCTTGGATATCGCTTTGTCAACAAATTGTATTGAATGACCTAGGGCATTTTTATACGTGCATGTGTTCATGTGTTTTTTTTGTATTCAGTGTCTTAGCACTCTTGGCCATACTGTTTTGTCTACTGACTTGAATATTGTCATAAGTACCCCACTATACCCCTCAAAAAGATTCCTTTAGAGAAAGAAATCTTTTTTTTTTCTTACCTTTATGGGAACTTATTTTGACGAATTCAATAATGACATCTAGATTCTCCAGAATGTTTTTTAAATGTTTCTTTTTACTATATTTTTCCAGTGAAAAACACCAGTGTTGTTGAGTTGTTGGATTTTTTTTTATAAGACTTCAAATTCAACATTCCATTTTTTCAGTTATTGATTGTGATGGCAAGCTTTATTCTAGTTTATTACTCAGATGTGTATTTTCTATGATCAATTACAAAGTGTTCCTTTATATATCTGAAAAGTGGACGAACTAAAAAGTAAAACAATTAAAAAAATGACCGTTTAAAACCCATTTCTGACTTTTACGTCTCTAAGTATATATTCAACATTTATTTAATTTAAATGTCTCACAATGTAAATTTCTCAGATCAGCTTTGTTTTCTTATGTACAAACACGAATAAATCGTACCACCCCGAGGACTTCACACGCTATCACCAAGTCGTTTCCACTGTTCACAACGGTCTGCAAAACACCTTCTTGTGAGCGCCATACAGTCTGGAATCTCTTTTTCGATGGTGATTTTAGCGTAGGAAAAAGAAATAAATTACACGGGCCAATTCTAGATTGTTTAGGACTGAGGCGTGACAAACGTAGGGGACGTGATGTTTGGTGCAAAATCTGTGAATGTAACGTAAATAATAAGCATACTGTATTCAATAGTCACACAGTGCACTGGCTCTCGCCTACGTCTCACTACGGACTGGGTAACCCTATCGGATCATGAATTTTCATGTAGACTCACTAAGGCCCCCTTTGGTTCTTGAAATATTCGAATATTTTGGTTTCTCTCAGACAGACAGAACACTGGATATTATATTTAGCGTAAAAGCAAAAAATCTCGTGCACATATAAGTGAAAGGTGTGATATCAACATTTTGTCCGTCTGTTTGTAACACTATAGAAATTACCGAAATTTAGCATGAATTCTCAATTGACCTAAGGGAAACTATTAAAGTAAAAGGTTTTGAGAAATAATTTTACAAAATTTTCAAGAGGAAGTGTCCATTCATATCTTTTTCCCTTCAGTTTCCCTTATGTCAAAATTGAACAAAAACTGAAAGCATTAAATATTCCGTCCAGGTTCTTCAACATCCCCAGAAAAAGCGACCAACCACACCCCCATCTACCAGGAGAAGTACACTCCTGTTAAATGTGCAACCGAGGGTCACTACTCCTATTCACGCCATCTTAGCGGGCCATAGGATGCCAACCCTCGCTATAACGACCTTTCAAGTGCTAAATAATTGATGACCACATATTCGAAGTTTCCATGGACTCAGCTAGATACTAAGGTCATTCGGGGAGAATCGCAGACCAAAGATGGAGCGACAAAGATGGAGTCTCTGTATTATTACAAACAAACAGACTGATGATGTGGCACTTTTCATTTATATGTACACATGATTCATCTCATACTTCCATTGCTCAGGCTGGAGGGTTATCTCGCTCACAGGATCTAGTGATTACGGTCCTAATGATGTGGAAAACCTTTCAGGAAAAAACTTTGCTTGCAGTGCAATAACAGTTTCTGTGGGGCTATCGGTAGAGTATCCGATTTCCACAGGTTGGTCGTACTTATAACCTTCCTTTGGAAATCTTAGTTTAAAAAAAACAACACTTAGTTCAAGTTCTTCTCATGTGTCTATTGTGTGTGCATCCAAACTTGAGCCAAATTTGGTTGAGCTTCATTGATGTTTTATCTAAGTTTACGAACTGAGATGACACAGAAACAAAATCAGTCGTTTTATGTAAATAGATTAATAGATTGAAAAAATGTCTGTCACTTTGAAAAAATTTCTCCCGGTCCGTTGAGTATGCATGCAAAATATTTGCCAGATCTGGATGAGCTATGCCATAGTTTAAAGGAAGGCACAGTGACGGAGTGTACCGGTTGTTTTATTATATATAACACTGTGCTAAATGTTCTTTGTATAATTTTCCAATCGCTTGTGTATAAAAAGTGTACAGAATGGCTATCATCACCTTCAAACTTTGCTCCTGTGATCAGAAACAGGTTTTTATGCGTAATTACAATTTTTTACTTCTTCAATTAAAAAGGTTCAAACTAGTCCGTTTTCCAATTGAAACAAAAAAGCTTTCAAATTGCTCATACCATGGTTACAAAAGTTAGATGGGAATAATTGACATTCTCTATAATTTTTAGACGTGAACAATCAGAAAAAAACTCTTATTACCCTGGAACAAAATCAGTGTGATAGAATAGGATAATAGAATTCGAATATTCATATTGAATCGTTAGGAATCATTGTTGAATGCAAATGGTGCTCCCTAAAAAACCTTTTAAAATGTGTGTCTAAAAGTCTTTTGATAATGCATACTAATTTTTTTCTGTGCAAACATTCGAACAATGTTTCAACAAGACGCAAACAGTCAAACAGAACCGGTCATCTTATATATATATATATATATATATATATATATATATATATATATATATATATATATATATATAGAGAGAGAGAGAGAGAGAGAGAGAGACAGAGAATATTGTTGGTGATAACACTCAGTGATATAAAATGATACAGGTGAAGGCCAAGGTGATGGATATCCAACATGTATCTAAACAGATCTAGCAAAAGGCAAACCAATTGTTACCTGTGAGACAGTAAACACAATGGGAAAACACCAGACCAAATATGGACAGACATGTTTGCCAGCAAGACGGAGATTATAGAAAGTAGTGGACTGATTTAAAGTACAGCTTAAAATATAATGAAGTGAGAATTTGCTACACGAAGGCGTTCGTGCTTCTGTCCTGTCTGGGTCTATTTAGGCAAATAATTCGGTTTATTCTATATTCCTATTTAGGACATTTTGGGGGCAATGTCTGTCATCCTCTTATCCCCCCTGTCTGTCTGTCTGTCTGTCTGTCCGTCAGTCTCTCTCTCTCTCTCTATATATATATATATAGTTATCAGTATGTAGTCAATCCATCAGTTCTTTGTGGTATGTATTCTCTCTCAGAGTATTTCATACTCTTTTAAGTCTGTTCCCAATATTAAGGTTCCCTTTTATATGACCTTTGCTGTTAATTTTATCAGTCTTGGTTCGGTTTATTTCAATGGTAATTATGGTGATTGGGTGTTCTTTCAAGTGGCTAGAGGAATAGGATATCTATGGTAGGAGCTTTTTGGTATATCTGTGCGTGGTTTATTGAGTTATGTTTGCTGATAGGAATTTAGAGCGATGCTGTCATTTTAACGCTACTTTTTTCTGTCGTTTTGGCAAAAGTTAGGAGATATATATGTACATACACATACATACACACACACGCACACACACATATGTATATATATATGAATTGAAAGGAGAGGAATATTGGGTAATGCATTGCAATGGAAGTTACTGTAAAAGTACTATGTGAATGTGAACATTGACACTACAGAAAAATGTGGAGTAGGAGCTAGGGGGGGGGAGAGGATTCCATTTTGTTACGATGTAACGCCAGAGAAATAACACATCAATAATAATACCCCAAGGCATAAACATTATAACAGCTGCCATGACGGCCACTTCCTTCTCGGCAAGACGGAGAATTTCGGCTTAGGGTGAAAGAAAGGAGTTTTATGGATTGAGAATTGGATGCAGCAGACAGAGAGGAAAGACAAGGATCGAAGCATTAAGGGCCACTAGCCGACCAGGTCAATGCTGGTCAACTCTAAGACGTGGCTCATCATCGTTTCGATGACTCGAGATTGTATTCTTGTGAAGAAAAAGACACCCACTCCCAGATAAGTTTGGGAAGTGGCTGACTCGTGGATGCATTTGCCGATTAGAATAGCACAGGGCCTTGGGTGATAGCTTTTGGTTAAGGCAATGGTCAAGACCCCAGAGGGTCGAAGCCTCCAGCTTTTTGGAAACAATGACTTGGGCTTTTGTTACGTTTCCTGTTTCGAGATGGCTATCGCTACAGCTGCAAACTCGGTGTTTTTTTTTTTTTTAGGATAACTATTCTTAAACTTAGTATATCCAATTTTAAGGTTAGAGTTAGTATGTTCAGGGTTATAGTTAGTATTCTTCTGGTTTGGGTTAGGTTCATGGTTATTGTTGTCTGCTCTTACGACTAAATCAGTCGTTATCTGATAACGGGAAAGGTCAAAATCGCCAGGACTTTTAAAAATCATCTATCCCTGTTTTATATCATTTTTAAGTAAATGTTTCATCAGATCCCTAGTTAATCAGGAGGATAAATCAAAAAACAAATTTTGATTATTCAATCGTAATGACGAGGCATTTTTACAACCGAAAATATCATTGCACAAAAGTATGTAAGAGTACGTGGGGTAGGGGTTACCTATTTTTATTATTTGTCAGTTGGTCCCCACAACACCCCTTGCATTCCAACACCTGGCCACTGTCCCCTTGTCTCCGAATGCTCCCTTGAGTCTTCAAAATGCCTCTAGGTGGGATGGCGCCCACTTTGGGAATCACTGGTGTAAAGTATTGAATTTTCACTTTCTACTTTCACTTTTGCTTTCACTTTCTCTTTCCATTCTCTACTTTCACTTTTGCTTCCACCACCAGAATTATTTTATTCTATAACGCCCCTGTCCAGCTCCTGATCTGCCTGTCCGATGTTGTCATCCACTTTTGTACATCTCTGACACCCCTAGCGGCATTCCTAGTGCTTCTGTTGTGTCCATCCAGTGACCATCCATTCCTATTGTGCCTGGTCATCTCCTGTCCGTGCTGCTACCATCATTGTGGGCATCATTGTCGCGTGCAGTTGTCATTCACGTCGTCTCCGTTGTCAATGTTCCCATTGGTGTCAATCCTGCAGTGACCAGTGCTAGGATTTTCACTGTTGGTTGACTCTGAACACACCTTTAAGAGAAAACATTAGCTGTGATTGACGAGATTTGAGGAAGAGAACGGGGTGGGATTTTCCCCCACGAGTCATAGTGGTGTTATTTTGAAGGGTGGGGTCACTTGGAAACTTTAGTTCGGGGAATGGTTATTTTTGTCTGTGATATTGGTGAAGAATGTGGGGTGGGAGAAAAAACGAATTACTCGGAAGAGGCTCAGGAAGCAGAAGAAAGGATGTAGAAACTCGAAGTTTTTAAGAAGGAACGCCATCGTGGGAAAGAACAGAACAGAAAAAATGAGGAGAAAAAAGGAAAAGATGTGATAAAAGAAGGGAAGAGAAGAGTCAAAGAAATAGAGTAAAGAATATAAAGGATTGAAATGAAACATAAAGCTGAAAAAGAGAAGAAGAAAAGGGGGTGGAAATTGATTGAAACGAGAGAGCAGAAGGAAGGAAGAGAGCAACGTTGGAAGGAAGGGAAGTCGGAGAGGAAGGGGAGGAATCAAAAAAGAGAGAGAAAGAGGAAGGAGTGAAGAAGAAAAAGGAAGGAGGCAAAGAGAAAAAGGAGAAAAAATTGTGTAGTCACCTGACTATGAAGAAATTATGTTGTAAAAATCAAACAAAAAAAAACAAAAAACAAACAGATGAAACAGTGGTATGAGAATATAAAAAAAGTAAAGACTGTAGGTTCAAATGAAAGTGCAGAATGAAAAACAGAAGAAAAAGAAAAAGGCAAGGAAGAAGAGATGGAAGAAGAAAAGAAAAAGAAAAGAAAAATAGAGGAGAAAAAATGGGGGTAAAAAAGGTGAAAATTGTGTGGAGGAAGACAAAGAGGGAAAGACTATAGAAAAATTGAAAAAAGAAAAAAAAAGAAAACAGGATAAAAAAAGTTAAAAAAAACCAGTAGAGAGGGGGACAAAATAAGAAATAAAGAAACCTACTGAAAAGAGGAGGAATTGATGAGAAAAAGATTTGAAGGGGAATAAGAAATAGGCCGTTGAATGGTCAAACTCTACTTTTGCTTCTATTCCAATCGAAGATTTTTTTGCAACTTCTGTATCGTTTATTCAATGAAAAATTAACATGAAGACTCTTCCGTATTTATTTATCAGAATAGAATAATCTCAATATCAAAAATGTTCGTCGATGATTTGGTGTGACAGTCTTCAAGCAATCACTTGGTTCAGGGTTCAAATTACGATAGGGAAATGTAAGAGTTACTTACTGGTGTGCAACCCTAGTTTTGGTTCGAATTGTTCTTGTTCTGGTTATTGTAATAGAAAAAGTCTAAACCAGACATCGAACGGGAATTTGACAAAAACAAAAAAGATGAAAGGAGATACACAGAAGAAAAAAAAGAAATAGGTGAGTTTAGTCACTCAAAAGAATCTGTTACTTGACCAATATCTTTGGGGATGATGAATTAAAAATGGAAAAAAGGATGACTGATGGTAAAGTTACTTTGCTTGCCTTTTGTAGGACACTGGTCACTAAGAAAGTCCCAAATCTCAAGGAATGACTTAGCTCAAACTTGGATTTCAAATTCTACTCACAATGAAAAAATACTTTTTTCTTCCGAAAAGAAAGTAAAAAAATTAAATTCTTCCCTCTCAGTTGATGCGCCCTGTGATACGTACATAGCCAGACAGCTAGATACACATGAGAACTAAAGAAAATTATATAGACAGTTTTTTTATGAAGGAAGAGAAGAAGAAGAAGAAGAAGAAGAAGAAGAAGAAGAAGAAGAAGAAGAAGAAGAAGAAGAAGAAGAAGAAGAAATAACAAGTAAATGATACAATCAAGGAGAAGGGGTGCAAGAAGAAAGGGAATAAAATAGAATTAAGAGTAACGGAAAATAGAGCTAGGAAAAAGAGAAGGAAAGAGAAAAGAAAGAAAAAAGAAAGATTAATATATGATGAAGGAGCTTACAAAAAGATAAATAAAGAAGGGAGAAAATATGGGTGAGGATAAGAATTCGAAAGGATATTTAAATGGAGAAAATGGGAAAAAAAGGAAAAAAAGCACTCGAACAAAGAAGAAAAATATTCAAAAACGCATTGTATATACAAACCAACACACACATGCACACACACACATATATATCTATATTTATCTATCTATCAATCTATCTATCTATCTATCTATCTATATATATATATATATATATATATATATATATATATATATATATATATATATATATATACGAGATTCTCCTGATCATTGAGATGAAAACTATTACAAACCACGGGGACAAGATTGAAACTGTCTCCCCTCCCCCGATCTATCCAGCCTATATACCCACAAAATCTAACCTATTCTCATCCAACCAAATAATCACTCTAACCCCTTGAAAAAAGACAGTTCGTTTTCTTCGAACTAACGCACCCCATTTGACCCCTTAAACCTTTTTTTTTCATTTTCTGCTATATCACATACCCGGGCTGCATAACGTCAACTCAATCAGATTTTCCATTTTATTAACCAATATATCCGAAAACATTTCCCTTCCTCCTGTTCCTGCTCTCTTCATGCCTTTCCATTTCCAACCCCATTCCCATTGTCCCCGGGGTGGCAGTTCTATCACTGAACGGGGTGGGGTTATAGCATTCCTCCGCCAGGCCACTTCATCTCTGAATGGCTTGTCTGTCAACTTTATGATATTGTGACATTTCAAAATGTTTCCACTTGGCTACATTTTTATTGGCTTTAGGTTGGGTAGTTACAGGGTAGTTGTTGTCAACTGGGAAGTGAAATAACCAGCTGGCCGACAAATGGGCCACCCGTACGTCTGCTTTATCCAATTCTCCAAATGAATCTCGCCAAGATGGCAGTCTGCTCTCCCTTTCTTACTTTTATCTTTATGAAGGTTTATTTTTGTTTATTTTCCTTTCTCAACTTTTCACCTGCTTCATTCTATTTCCGTGAATGTAAATCTCTGTACTGACGTGTTTCTTCACTCTTGTATTCTTATATCTATCTATCTATCTATCTATCTATCTATCTATCTATCTATCTATCTCAGTCCGTTTCTATCAATATACCTATCGATCTATCCATATAGTCTTACCATATAAACGCAAACATGGTACAGTCTGTTCATATCTATCTATCTCTATCTATCCCACCTCTCTCTCTCTCTCTTTCCCTCATATATATATATATATATATATATATATATATATATATTTGCCTACATTGACAGATAGATACGAACAGACTGACAGAGACAGATAACTAAATGGATTGACATTAACCTTGGCAATAATTTCCAATAAAAATGCATAGAATATTTATTTCTCAACAGATATCTGCATATAGATTTGTGAAGATACCAAATATAAAAAAGTTTCCACGGTGAAGAGGAAACCCATCAGTTCTTAATAGGAGGGTATACAGCAATTGCATCCCCTGATAGTCACCTATGGAGTTGAAATTTGGGACGTGACTGAAAGATTGAGCCTCTAATAGAGAACCATAAAATTTACTCAAGCGAGATTCTAGAAAATAAAACAATAGATATCATTTCAAATCCACTTTAAAACTCAAATGACAATGGGCTTGACATGTAGCGAGAATATTATACAACCAGACATCACAACTCACAACGTGGATCTCCAGATATCTATAGACGAAACACTGACCAGTCAAAAATAAGATGATGTAACTGGGGAGACAAATTTATAAAGTTTTGGCTCTGCAATGCCCACGATAGAGAAGTCTGGCGAATCTTAGGAAGGATCCATGTCATATGACGGGCACAATAGGCTACTACTGCTGCTGAATAACAATTCTTGATAGCCCTGCACATGTTGTTCACAACGTCAACCAAGCATCATTATAACGACCAAAAGGAGGAGCATGGATTGAATGATTTTGAATTGACCTCGGGCACCGGATGGAATGGGGCCGTAATCTCGATAATTAATAGTACACTTCATCATTTCTACTATCATTATGTGATATCATATCTCACCAGCTAGACCTTTGAAATGTTTGCCCACTCAACAAGCTAAATGACTATGCTTTGGTAAGATTTGACCATGGACCCTCAACGATACATTTGTGGACTGCCAGTGGTTTGCAGCTTCACTCAATATCGGAGGAAACCCTTCAAGGATCCAACCCCCTCTGGGCCTTTGATTATCAATTGTATCAGATTGCTAAATTCACGATAATATTAAATAGTCAGGCAAAAATAATCGTATGTTTTCAATATTTTCCTTAACCCGAATATAAAACCGTGTAGGTATGTTTTTAATGTCGATTTTGTTTATATAATTACCTTAATAAAGAGTTTATTCTGTATACTTTGAACAACTTGGTTCAGTTTATTATTTAATTTAATGAAATAAGAATTCAAGTATTTTTCTTTATTTTCATGTGATGCAATATTGAGATAAATCGAGTACAATATCGTTCATCGATTCACAGATGACTTTAATGTAATTTGCTTGAAATGTCTGAATTCAAACTTATTCAACTCATTCACCATTGTTTGAACTAATAAACCATTTGTGCACACTTTAAATGTCTGTGTGTTTATTGGTATGTATCAGTATATGAATAATTATTCCCACACACGTAAAAAAGAATATTTGGCCGATAGCTTTGTCTCCATTTGCACAATTAGTTTTTTTTTTTCATTCATAGCTTCCGTAGCTTTTTACAGTGCTGGGGTATTGACCTGACACTGACTCCCAATTCCTCAAACAAACATTGGACTTGCTCTTAAATGAACTATAATACAGGGCCCGAGAGCTCCCGTTATCCTATTCATCTATATCAGAGGGGATAGGTTGATCCATGACTTTAAAAGGAAAGCAACCATTTTACAAAGACCAAGGTGCAAAGTTGTTTAGAGTATAGAATAAAATGTCAAGTGAATATGTTACTTCGTAGATTGCAGTTTCTGCCAGTATTATAGCAAAGCATACCAGTACAATTTTATTAGTCATAATGTTTTAGCATGTTTTAACATAGTTTTAGTATAATTGCATTAGTTGAGATTTTATCATATACTTCAAACAACCTTGTTCACTTTGTTGTTCGATTAAATAAGATTATTTTAGGTATTCATGCATTCATGTGATACAAAGTCGGGTTAATAATAGCAATAACACTTGTCTTATTATTATTAAAGTTGCTGAATATGGTTAAATCTTATCCCTTTCCACTCCTTCCTTACTACCCTATTATAAATAACTAACCTTTCGGGCACACATCAATATCCTTTATGTATTGGATGCAAAACATGTATGCTCACGTACATCTGGACAACATAGAGGGTATTATGCGATAGAGCAGTGATTTCTATCCAGGCAAGGGGGTCATCTGCAAGGGGGAGTTAAGATAATCTTGATTTTAAAGCTGTCTAATTATGCCCAAAATAAAACAATTATTTCAAATAATTCTTTGTTGCAACATACTTAAATGGAAGAGAGAGGATAGTAGTAATATAACAAACAAAAGTACAGGAATGACTTTCGAAACCACTGCCCAAGAGTCGTAGCTAGATGAATCAAAGTTGAAAGTGAAAGTGAAAGCAGAATAGATAAGTGACAGAAACAATATATAAGCCACGTAACTACACGGTATTCATAATTGCCAAACAATGATCCTCTGGCAACATAAATCTAAATGAAAAGGATGAATGAATACAAATCATATTTTATAGAATGATTGGACATAAGAGCAGCTGTTCATTATTGGATATATTTTTGAATCATTAGAAACTATCAACCAAAAGTGTCACCTTAGTTAGCAAAGATTTTTTCAGATTTTCAGTGATTCTGACTGGCTTGCTGGCTGGCATTGTTTGCATGTGTCATGCGCACAGGCTGCACCAGTGGAGCTAAAGGGCTCAAGATGTCAACATATATTCCTCATTAGGTGTTGAAAAATAAGCTCCTCAAACATAGTCAGAATTGTTATTGTATAATAATGACTGAATTTTTTAATAATTATTGTTGACCGCTTGGCTTTTGCTTTTTAGTGGGATTGATTATTCCATGATATTTCAAGCTGGGTCTCTAGGAGGCAGGTGCAGCAAGTGAATTGCACTGGTACCCAGAGAGCCGAAAGGGTGGGGATGAGGGTGGTCAAAAGAGCCTGAAAGTTAAAGTTCGAAGTTGATACTATGTGTTTATAATTATAATAGGTTGACCTTATCGTTTACTTTTGAGTAGATATAACACGATGAGCAAAAAGGATTATAGCAGATAAAAACAGGATGGATAAAAGATGAAAGCGTCTCTATAGTATGTGTGGATGTGTGTGTGAAATAGCTTTCGTTTAATGATATTCCGTTTGTGGGCTTTGATGTCAAGCAAGGAGTAGGGAGAAGAGGATTATCTCCAGTTTTCTTCCTCCTTTTACTCCCTTTTCATCCCTTCGCCGTATTCCTCCTTTTATTCATCTACCCTCACTTTTTTTCCAGTTTTGTCTCCTCTTCGACTTCCTGTTGCTTCTTCTCCTCCTCCTTCTTATTTCCACCCCCTCTTTCGTATCTATGTACTCATATCTCCCATGATTATAGCAAGAGATTTGGGGGCCCAGGGGGCTTGATACCCCCCCTAGTGGCCTTTCCAAAATTGTGGGATTTGTTATTGCATAATGTTAACAGGAGAGCAGTAGGTTAGGAACCATTCATGATCCTTCTGGGCACTCCTCCTTTACGGGCCTGAGGAGTGATTTGAAAATATCTTTGGTTATTCTTGCAGGTATACCAATGTTTTTCTTTCCTTTTCCTCTATCTTCTTTTTTTCTCAATTTTTTCCTTTTAATTTTTTCCCTCATTTAAAATTTTTTTTTCCATTTTTAGATAGATTCCTCGGTTTTCAAGTTGGTTTTCTGACCGGCCACGTATGTATGTTTGTGTCATGCGTACTGGTTGTACCTGTTGAGCTAGAGAGCTGAAAATGTACTTCTTATTAGGTCTGGATGAACTGCTGTTTATTTAACCCCCCTCCAAAAAAGTTAATGGGGTTTCATTTAAAATGTAATTTGTTGCAAAAATGATCCCAAGTTTGTGTTTGGCTTATGTCCTTCAAAATTCCAGCCCTTTTTACTGGTCATTGCCCAGTAGAAGGTGAAAGAAGTACCTTACTCATTGATAACCTTGTTACTAATTTCTTAATTGATCACCGCTATTATGGCATGTTGCGAAAAAAAAAAATAATGATCGTGTGACATTTTCATTTGAGTTATTGACCTGACCTTCCGGTTTTTTTCTCTTTTAGAGGTTTTGTCTGTTTGTTGGTCGGCAGGTCCATGCCCATTTTGTTTCTCTATTGTCAGATCTATTTGGAGTTGGTAGAGATGTGACTTTCGCTGAGATTTTTTCTCAAGTAAGAATATGATCCACGCAGGGTCACGTGATTTGGCAATTATGATGTTTAAACTTTACGTTTAGAGATCGATTGTCTGAACTCGAGACAAATTTACCTGAAACTTGAATACAAAGGTGTTCCTTGATGATATACCCCTTACCTGAAATTATCATCTACTCAGGTTGGCGTGATCTGAAGATGATGGTGTCTAAAATATATCATTGTTCTCTCCTTTCTTTTCTTCTATTTTTCATCTGTCTTTTGTTGTTTTTTCTCCTTTTACTACATTGTTGATGTTTCCTTTTCTTTTTTATTTTTTTCTTCTCCACTTTTTCCCTTCACTTCTTCTTTCTTCTTTGGTTTGTTTCTTTCATATTGGCCGACTGGATACTTAGCTGGAGGACATCGTAGACATATGTTTCCGTATAATGGATACATTCAAATGAAATGACATGCAAGTGTATACGCTCGCATTCACAGCGATGTATAGCATTATACATACATACATACATATATATATATATATATATATATATATATATATATATATATACATAGGGAAAGACAGAGATGTATATACGCACACACATGTACATACATATTTATACACACACACATATATAAATATGTATATAAATCTGTATACGCATATATATATACATATATACGTATGTATATATGAATATACACTTGAATATATATATATATATATATATACATACATATACACACATATATATTCATACATATGTACATATATATGCATGTGTGTGTATATATATATATACATATATATATATATATATATATATATATATATATATATACGCGTACATATAGTTCAGTGATGATGATGTCAGTGTGTGTGTCTATATATGCCCTTCTCGTGACATTCAAATACTGCCTTACTTACCAATTGACATCTATGTTATTATAAATTGATAAAAATGAGAAATTCATCTTTATTAAGCTCTTCAGGTGTCTAGACAGTCAAATCATTTTATCTATTTTCTCTTCTTTCACACCTTCTGGAACACAATCATAATTTTCACCTTATTTGGTGATGAATGGTTTGGCCTGTGTCATACCATAAGTTGCAGAGGTCTTTGCTCGAAGTATAAAAAAAAAGGGTGAAATCTTAAGTAAATTCAATTTGTCTCAGAATATCATTTGATGAATTATTTCAATTCTTATTTTTACCTTTGTCCTTCCCGAGGGTCGGCAACTGTTTTATGTCCGTTGGCCAGATCAGGTATTAATGTGCGAATTGCTAGCCAAATAAATGTTATAAAATTGTTCTAAATGTGGAAAATTATCCATTTGAAATTTTTCTTGTTATATTTCGCCCCAAATCAATGAAGACACAGACTGAAAAAAATTATATGTGCTCAAACAATGATGCCAACAAGTAATTAAATGAATCAATCTAATCGCACCTTTTTTTCATTGAACTTAAAAACACAGGTCTAGGTAGTTATTTCATAGAAACTGCCACGTAACTTTGTTTTTTTTGCTGCATGCTTTGTTAGGGGTGATCAAGTAAAAACTTTGAAAATTGTTGATCAATGAATGATACTTTTCTTGTCTTTTCTTGGTAATAATCACAGAAACGTCTGATTTTTTGAAGAACAGGCTTGAATGCCTCTAGTCCAACCAAGGGAACAGTTTAGCATATACATTACAAATACAACCCACCATTAAGATTAAAAAAACACAAGATAGGGTTTTTCATAGATATCATCATCATCATCATCATCATCGTCGTCATCATCATCATCATCATCATCTTTTCAATATTTGTCGTTGGACATAGACCTTTCCCAGGATTTGCCACTCATCTCTACCGGAGCCAATTCTTTCTGAATTTGTCTTGCTCGTCTCTCCATCTAATATTCTTCCAACCTAGGTGATCTTTGGGAATCCATGTCGTGAGTCGCATTGTCCATCTGCTATCTGTGATTCTTGCAACATGGCCAGCCCACTGCCATATGAGATTTTTGATGGATTCTATGAATTCCTTGATTACTGTTTTGTACTTTGTTTTCTCGTGATATCTCCTCGAGAGGCCTAGCGTAATTCTTTCGTGTGCACGTTGTATGGTTCTCAATTTGCAGGTCTGCCTCTTGGTTAGGTTCCATGTTTCAGCTCCATAAGTGACGATATAAATATTTGAATTTTCAACCCTAGATTCATTGGTGCAGTCTGTACGCGTCAGACTATATGCATAGCCAGCAAGCTAGCCAGACCAGCTTGAAAACTAGAGAAACCTATGTTGACAGTTTACGACGACGAATTTTAACAAAAGATCATTAAAATATTGGTCAAGACAGATCAAATGAGGATGTACGTTAATTTCAGTCATTGCACTTATTGAACTGAACTGCAAAATGACGAACTTTCCTGTCACATTGGCTTGGTAGAAAGAACACAGTGTGTGCATCATTTGTTTTATGTTCTCCAGACAGGGGGAGTGATAAAAATAAGAGACGATAAGACACCTTGATTGGATGAGTTGATTAATTATTGAAAGAAACATAATGCATGACATTTGTTCCTGTCATTTTTTTTGAAAAGGCAATGATCAAGTGTGGAACCAAAGCCGGCAGAATATGAGATAGTGAGACAAACTGGACATGATCAGAAAGAATTGGCTCTGCAGCGTTCACGATAGAGAAGTCAGGCGAATCCTACGGGTTTTTGTGTAACGACAGACGATAAAAAAAATGTGGATGTCTCTTGTTATGTCGTTCTATTCATATATTCATAATCACCTAATTATGGCAGATTTAGCCCTAATCCGGTTGTATCCATACCAAGAGAAAGTAACGGGGATTTAAGTTGTTGTTTGGCCGAAATATCGCTCTATCATGAAACATATGTAAACGTCTTTATTGATGCAAACTTTACGTCACAGTCTGTACACGCCCTTAGTTTTTTAGCATTGTCTCACACTCAGACACAGAGCATGGTCATTTGTTGATGAAATATTCAATCGCAGCAAAGCTTATAACGTTGGATAAGGCTCGGTAATGTAAAACTAACAAGAAAAAGACTCGAATCCTACGTTTTGATCGCTTTTACAAAAAGCCTGTTCCCTACCCTTGGGATAGAACATGAAGTTTGTCTTATAATGAATCAACCGGAACGTCACGTTAATAACACAAACAATAAGAATGAGTTCAACCGTTCAAAAAACTCTTTGAATATTAAAATCGGTATCTTCATTTTAATTGTTTTAATTTATACATTTCTGATGATGGACATCACGACTCACAACATGGATCCCCAGAGATCACATGCGAAACCGAGGCCGACAGGTAAGAAGATGCAAGGATGAACTAGACTAATTCAGAAAATACAGGCTCTGCAACGTCCATGATAGAGAGTTGTGGCAAATCCTGGGGAAGGTCTATGTCCAACGACGGATGTTGAAAGAATGATGATGATGATGATGACCTGCTCAGTCTACCCATGACTCTAATGTTCTGTAAGGATAACACGTCAATTTTAAAGTTCTCAACTTGGTCGTCTTGATAGCTAGATTCCTGCTGATTTGTTCACCTCAATTGTCTGAATTTCTCCCATGGAGAATCGCCATTTTGATTAAGTATTCAGTGCCTTTGTCTCCATTTTTCGATAACAATATTACAACCGATTTGCACCTGGTTTGTTTAAAAGTGTCTGAATTTCTGATATGGATCATTAATTATTTTTTGGTAATTTATTGCGAACTGCCAAACAAAACTATCACCAAGACCGCTAACATAGGTTTCTTCAGACTTCAAATGACTGGCTGTTTTCTGACTGGCTGGTTGGCTATCTGAATATGTGCCGCGTCTACAAGTCTCACCAATGGAGCTAGAAGCCTGACGGTCTTAATATTTGCTCTTTAGTATGTAAAGAAAACACTTTTTTTCGTGTTTTTTTATGAGTACCCCAAAATAGGTTTCCAATGGAGGGAGTCGGTTTACAATTTAATTCTATGCTAAATAATTCGTTTAGTTTGTGACTGGCAATCTTCACACTTTTCTTTTTGAATCGCGATCGGACATTTTTAGTAATCACTGAAGACGTGTGCCACTTGACTGTCTCTTTCGAGTGATTAACCCGGCCAGTTTTGTATAGTTCATCTTTCAAGGAGAGAGAGAGAGAGAGAGAGAGAGAGAGAGAGAGAGAGAGAGAGAGAGAGAGAGATGGGATCTGAAATCATTTTATAGTTTTTAGACTTGTGATGACATTCAAGATATTTTAATCAAGCCAAACGTGAGTAACACATTCATCATTGGAAATCCTTGAGGGTCCCACTTCAGCACTAATGAGATTTGATGAAAAGGGAAATTTTGCTATGAATATTGCGCTATCATTTAATTGATGAAAATTAACCCCCCCAAAGGCTCAATTATTATCTATGCAACTCATGTATGTACAAGTCTATCGATATCATTTTACACGGTTTAACAAAAGTTGTAAATGTGTTCAAAACATTCATATCTTTTTAGTTTTGATGAGTTTTAAACATTGTTTATAACAAATGAAGTATCTAAACAAGGGGAATATATATAACCTATTTACAGAAAAATGATTTTTTCTAAATTTTTCTTTCAATTTCCTGATAAATTGCATTCTGAAAAAACATTTCTAAAGATATCTGCTCCTCAGCACACGACTTCTATTTTCAGCATTTTGAATTGAGGATGGTTCTCTGTTCATGGGAAAAGCGCAAACAAACAATGAATCATTGACTCAGATGACGGTACCTGCACGTTTAAATAACGGAAATATGATCATTGGGTTAACGTTAGAGGCATTCAAAGAAAACTTCCATTATTTTAGTTCGTTGCTCAGTTGTGTACTTTTCTATGATGACTTTAATGTACCTGAGGAGAGGAAAACCAAGGAAGATTAAAATAGAAGAAGTTATAATTCGGATATTCGCAACTTTTGCACCGCCTCGTACAATGTTAATAGAAATTCTGTAGGTGAACTATTTAAAAGGATATGTCCCTCTCCGTATAAGCTCTTCTCTCTCGCCTCCGCTTGTGATGATATAGAGGGTATTTTTAATCAAGCCAAACCCAGTTAACACATCCATCAGTGGAAATATTCCGATCACTGCAGCCATCTAACTTATCTGACAGTTATCTTCCATCTTGCATCCGCCAAATCTCAGCCCCGTAAACAATTTGTATATTAAAGTCTAATTTTATGTATTAATGTTTGTGCAAGAGAAATTGCTGTTATTTTATTGTGATCGTTATGTATGCGCTTGTAGGTTTCAATATCTATTTCTGGATATTTCTGGAAATTTTGGCAGGAGGGTTGACAAACTGATAGAGTTCAGACAACACGTTGTCAGTGAATTGCCGAGGAATGGTAAGTAAGAAGACTAAAGGAGAAATAGAAAGGCGGGGATACAATATAGATAAGTGCTCATCTGCTGGAATATATATGGCGAAGATATTATGGGGGTATGATCGAATACTATGCATCAAAATGATTGGAGAAATAGTATTCATCAATAAAGAGATTATTCTTAACGTGAATGCCTCTGACGTTTATATATATAACATAATACACACACACGTATCTATCTATCTATCTATCTATCTATCTATCAACCGATCTACCGATCTATCTATCTATCTATCTATCTATCTATCTATCTACCGATCTATCTATCTATCTATCTATCTTTATATATATATATACATATATATATATATATATATATATATATATATATATATATATATATATACTCACGCTCTCGCACCAATACAAATGTATGTATACGTATGTACTGATATATACAAATATACTCATATATATATATATATATATATATATATATATATATATATATTATATATATATATATATATATATATAAAGAGACATAGAGGGAGAGAGAGAGAGATGGATAGATGAATAGATAGATATATGTACGTTATCAGTTTTATTATATGGGTCACTACATTTGACCAATATGTTCCTATGCTATGGGCATTATTTCAAATAAGCAAATGTTTAATATATATATATACGTGTGTGCATATGTGTGTGTGTGTGTGGGTATGTAGTTGTGGGTGTGGGTGTTTTTCAACTTAATTACTAAGCTTTTTATAGTTTGGAATAGGGTGATTGTATCAAGAAATATATGATACTTGGTCGCTTAAAAAGTTTAGGCTGTTTTTATTGAGAGATGTTTAGTTTTAATTACTTCCATTAGTTCTTTGTATTTTGAGAAAGGTGAAAATACAACTGGAATGTATCATTTTGCGAACTTTGTGACGTCCTGTAAATGATTGGACAAGCTAAAAGTGGTTCCTTGAGGTTTGTTCTGGAGAATTCTTGCTGGATGATATACGTTGTTAATGAGGTTTGATCGATTCATGGTATTGTGAATAATCAATGTGTAACTTAAATTAAAATATTTGAAAAAAATCCTCTTTCTCAGGGTAATTCGCTACTTAGACATAATTGAAATCATCGGTTTTTGCAACTGTGAATGTAGCAAGAGATGAAGAATGGATACTTTCCAACTGTATGAAATGCAATATGTGTGTGTGTGTGTGTGTGTGTGTGTGTGTGTGTGTGTGATCATTCTCTGAATGTTTTGGGGGAATCCGTTGTCAACTTATTATATCTTTCAATTAGGGCTACAAATTTCATATCAGAAATTCCTCCCTATTTTTTAAATCTTGCTTTAAAACCATATTAAGAAATACCAAATATGTGTATACATATATAGGCGAACACTAGGTGAGAGATAATGGAGCATACTTCCCCGCCACTGGTCAGGCCTTTCATCGCGTTGGGATTTGAAATTTGTAACTTAGTCGTTAAGAAGCTATGATGGTTCAGAACATTTGTTATATGTAACTCCAACTTAATGTTTCAGGGTCATGTCATCTCTGTCTATGGTCATGTGCACCATCTAACATCTGGATCATACTTACTTTCACATTAGCATTGAAATTGTGGCCAAAAATATGAATATTGTACCGTCCAAAAATAAGCAAATTCCTACGAAAGATATTTGTTGCAACAGGGTTTTGATGCTGTAGAGCTTGGTGATATATCTTTTGTCTGTGTAATGCTCCATTAGAAATAATGAAATCTTACGACTGGTTTCGAAGATAGCAGCAGTGTGGAACTTGAAGTCACCATGAGGAACTGAATGCCCTGCCTATATCTATTTACATATGTTCTATCCCTGATAACAAACACCCCTCCTTCAAAGAAAACTCAACCCCTGAAGTAATATATATATATATATATATATATATATATATATATATATATATATATATATATATATATATATATATATATATATTCTTTCTGTTTTCTACATCTGCATTCTTACTTATCTTCTTATCTACAAAACTGCAACGTGCTTTTTACATCTTTGCTTCTCATATCTGAATTCATCTGTAATGAGATTATATCTTGTGACAGAACTCAATTATTGGAAACTGCTTGAGTGGGTGCCATTCGACCCTTCCTTTCCTGATGAAAAGGTTGACGATTTTAGAAATGCCGTATTTCTCCAAGAATATTGATGCTAACTTTTGACTTCAGAGTCTACAGTCAAATATATCTCAACTGAAATAATCTCGATTAATAGTGGCCACCTTATGTAGTAGATTGCTTGTATTCACACCCACCCACAACACCATGTATGTATATATATATATATATATATATATATATATATATATATATATATACATATATATATATATGTATGTGTGTGTGTGTGTGTGTTAGCCCTAATTCAAAGAAGAAATTATATGTAATATAAAATAATATCAATATACAATACACTAGCTATATAGTAAGAAATGGCTGTTGTGTTCGGTCAACACGGTCGGGATGCCTTGTTAATATTACAGTTTTGTTTTAAAATCCTTGAAACGGTTACATAGTATACATCTGATGATCCCAACAAGAGAAAATGTATAAATTGTCCTATAATAACTAAGTATATGTGAAATAGGGGGAAAACCAAGTAGAAAATTACATAAATTACATTGAGAGATATTTGAAAATAATTGATATAAAAAAGCTTTTAAAGAGCCTCTTAATGTTTAGTACCTAAGAAGGCTATAAAGTGTCGTAAACAATATGAATATATATATATATATATATATATATATATATATATATATATATATATATATATATATATATATATATATATATATATATATAAATGTTCATGCTTTTTGGGAATAAATCATATAAATAAATTGTATGTGAGGGTGGGAATATAAGCCGTCTGCTACTGGAGACACGATTATTTTAGTAGAGTATAAAGCTGAGACGAACAGGGGTATAAATAAGTAATTCTCTTTTTATTTTAGACTGGTATTGGCTTTTATGCCATCACCAGGGAAGAGATGTGAATGGTACTAATGGCTCATATTATATCAGCTGTTTTGTGTTTGAAAACTTTACAATACATTGTGGTAATAACGTTAGTTGGACTTTGGCTTATTGATATCAATTTTAATTTAAATGATAATTGGTTATATATATATATATATATATATATATATATATATATATATATATATATATATATATATATATACGGCAATACTTTGGATAGCGCAGTTTTGATTGGTGCATGTCTGAAGGAGATACAAATAAGGTATTGCTGTGCAAATTAATGCAACTAAATATAAGTAGATAAACAATTTTAATTAGATATTGGACAATGCAGCTTTAAACAGTACAGAAAAACTTGGAACAAATCAACCATACTATACTCACACACACACACACACACACACATATATATATATATATATATATATATATATATATATATATATATATATATATATAAAACTCATAGTCATCAGACTTCCCACGACCAGTAAGGATAACGCATATGAAGTTCATTGATCCCATTACCCTACCATCTGTACTATCTTCAACCTACCGACAATCTAATACTTAACCATTACCCTACAATCCTGAATATTATGGACTCTCTAAGACCTACTACTGCTGCATTATCAAATAGTCCCATCACAGACAGAACAAAGTCCAACATATCATGATGACCCTAAAGGAATCCTCCTCCTTGATTCATGTTTTTGCTTCCAAAGCAGGACATCATATTGTATATCCATTTCTGTGTGGAAACCTCTCAACCACTGAAAGGTACCCTCACACACACACACACACACATACACACACACACACACGCACACACACATACACACACACATACACATACACACACACACTCATTACGCACTGCGGAAGACTAGGACACTTTTAATTAATTGATTCATGGATTTATCAATTAGTCTCTATGTAGTCTCACTCCTGGGTATGTCTCATTCATTGTTGTTCACAGACACAGACACACACAAATATATATATATATATATATATATATATATATATATATATATATATATAACTTCGTTGCTACCTTGGTGAAACTGATCAGTTTCACACCGTTGCAATCCTTTGATAACTTCTTTTTCCTATTCTCATCCTATCGTAATGTATTAGCTTGTGGTTTTATGGGTGATTTTTTTCTCATTGTTGTCCGATAACAATTTTTTTTTTCAAATTTTTCCTCAATTCTCGTATGAGAAAGGGAGACATATGTGGTCCAATAATTGATCAATGGGTTCCTGGTGTGGGAGTTGAGGAAAGGTAATGTCAGTTGTTTAACTCGACAGTGTTGGGTAGGTTATTGGGTATCAGGGATAGGTGAGTAGTTGTACAAACTTACAGGAAGATCACGGTGAGAAATTGGCATTCATTCGATGATGTGCTGGTAGAAGAATGAGACAGTATTAATGAATGTATCTACAATTAGAATAAAGTAGGGTGGATCAGGGTAATTTGTATATGAGATACGGGTAGAAATGAGTGTATGATTAAACAATGGAATAGCTCGAATATTCAAATCAGCAAGTCTTGCAATTACTTCTCACGCAATGATCACAAAAGAAATCTGGAATTTGAAATAAAAAGTGGACACAAACTGATTGATCAAATTAGCATAAAATCACATGGAAAATTGAACCCCCTACAAAAAACTTATTCAGTGGAGATGCTCCCTACCAAGAAAAAAAGAAATAAAACGGTTTCCATTGACATAATAAGGAGTCAATGTTGTTTTTTTCAGCCTCTAGCTCCATTGGTGCCGTTCGTACGTGTGATATCTCGTCAGCCAGCCAGCCAGCCAGTCCTGACTCAAAACCTTGAAGAGACCTATTAAATCGAGTTTACAAAGATTCAAAATAGGGATAGAATAAATCTATCTTTGAAGAGAGCTGGGATATTGGGCCCACGAACCCTGAAACCAGGCGGAAGTGCAGTGTCTGAAAGGAACCGAGGGAAAATCTTTAAAAAAATATCTTAAAAGATTATATAATGTTCTTTATCTCGTAAATTGAGTAGTGGCGTTAGTAAAATCAAGTTACCATGATGAAAATAGCGTAAGGCTTGTATCATAATTTCATGATAATTAAAAGGAAAAGATCTCGTTAGTCACTCAAGTAAAAAAATTGGAAAGGGTATGATCAATATATAAGTTATTTTCCTGACTGTTTGAGGGAGCAGTAATCACTAAAATACAAAAAAAGAAAGTCAAGCGTGAACGCCGGTGGACACAAACTGGGGGATCACTTTGAGAAATAAAACTCCTATTGTAAATTGATTCCTCAAAACCTTCTCAGGGGGATTAGGAAGAAAGAGTATGGTTTTCCTACTCGTTGCAGAGCAGGGACAAATGA
The DNA here is from genome assembly GCA_963457665.1 of Thysanoteuthis rhombus. NCBI lineage: Eukaryota > Metazoa > Mollusca > Cephalopoda > Oegopsida > Thysanoteuthidae > Thysanoteuthis > Thysanoteuthis major. The sequence continues at coordinate 5,406,311 of OY735238.1, read as the reverse complement.
TTTGTTCTTACAATTAGAGAATAGGCCTGAGCGAAATCTATGTAGATAGATATATATGTCAGAACATATGACTAATCTAAAATCAGCAATGGTGATTAAAACGATCTGTTGTGAGTAGCAGAGATTAATAACGCTGGACGATACATATTGAAATAAATCAATTGCTCGACAGAAAGCAATATTCGAATGAAGAGTGATCTAAATTTCTGCAGATATTGACCTCAGCTATTTCAATTGACTATAAATATTAAGTCTTGAATTCTGAAACTGTTTAGATCCGTTTCTAACTGACACTTGAATTATCAAATGAATAATACGAAGACTCATTTCTGAAACGAACTTTTGAAATTCACCAAATAGTCAAAATGAGATAATTTTGATCAGAAGTTATTTCCCTCAAAATTGGCATTCTGTCTTTTTCGTATGAATTTAAGAGATAATTAAAATGACTCATTAGTATGTAAGTAGGATTTTCCATATCAAGAGTTCATAAAGATTATGGAGTCAAATGTTTTATTTCAATTATCCCCTCCCCCATTTTCATGCTTACAATCAAAAGAACAGAACAATAATTCCTTAATCCAATTATTTGAAGTATCAGAAACCGTCAAACAAAACTGTCAGTAGAACTGTTCATATAAGTTTCTTCAGTTTTCAAGTTGGTCCAGCTGGCTGACTCGTTACGTATCGTGCGTTCGGGCGATACCAACACGAGAGCTGAAAATTTAAACAATTATTCCTTTCGTTTCGAAAAAATCCCCCTCTAAATAAATTTTTGGTGTCGAAGGGAAGTTCAATTTGCAATATATAATTATGCTAAATTGGTCCCTAGTTTATATCCAACCTCATTCATGCTCGTTTTCTTCTTGAATTCAGACTTTTTTCATTGATCGCAACCCAACAAAAGAAGTAACTTATACACTCTCTTCCAATGTCTCAGTTGATCACCCCCAACCAAAAACATTTATTCCATGAGGGTTTTTATGAAGTGACTAACCAGAACTGTTTTAATCTGTCTTTGCTTACTTGTGTTTTGATATTTTTTTGGCTATTCATTATTCATCTTTGAAGAATTGTCTGCTTCCATGATTGCAATTTTACTCATTTTCTTCTTTCAATGAAAAATTTAAACTGATTAACTTGCAATTAATTCTCACAAACAATTTCTTTTCTTCAATTTCCATTACTGTTTGCAAAATCATAAATTTCAGAAGATTTTAAAACGTACAAATTCACATCTAAATCATATTTAGGTAATGTTTAATTCAAATAGCATTTCAGTGGGCAATAAAATGGCTATAAAATCATCACCAGCAGCAGCAGCAGCGTCTGTTATAGGACATCGACCTTCCCTACAATTTTCCAGACTTTTCTCTCATAGACATTGCTGACACAGTGTTTTCTCAACTTGTATAGTTCGTCACTCCATCTTATTTTCTGCCTACCACAGTTTTGCTTATGATCTCTGCGGATCCACGCTGTAAATTGTGATGACGAGCAGTTGTCTGCCATTCTTGCAACGTAACCAGTTCAATACCACTTCATAATGGTTTCCCTGATGTATCTGACTCCGGTTCTTTCCTTTATATACTTCGCTGTCTTGTGATCTCTCAAGACGATGATGAGCATGATTTTCTTCTGCGAATGTTGAACAGTTCAAGAGAAATTGAATTTTTCTTGTTCTTGAAGTTTCAGCTTGCCCCACCAAAAGCTTGCCTATCTGGAGTGATTCTTTGCATGATATCCTCTTTTTTCAAGGATTTCACTACTACCCTGATTGTTAATGACTATAAGATAACTAACTCTGCACACTCGATAACTCAAAGTTGGAAAGTGAAAAAGTGGTCAAGTGCTGTTTGTTTTAACCCTGGATGAGTGACCCTGTTGGACTCAACAATTTATTAGTTGGCTAACTTTTTTTATTGCTATCTACAATCAAAGTAACCATTTTATAACTATAAAAAATCTGGGGAGCTATTTCATAGCCTTTTACAATCGGGTTAGATATTTTATAGCGATGTTATATCGAATCGAAATGGTGTTTCTATTAACTGCTAAAACAGAACATTACCATCAAAATGCTGTTTCCGACTATCTGCTGATTTCAATGTTTTCATTATCATCATCATCATCGTCGTCGTCGTCGTCCGTTGTTGATCATAGATCTTCCCCAGGATTCGACCGACCTCTCTTTCGGGGATTTTGCAGCGCCAATACTTTCTGAACTAATCAAGTTCGTCTCGCAATCTTATGTTCCACCGGTCCCAGTTTTGCATGTGATCTTTGGGGATCCATTTTATGATTCATGATATCAAGCAGTCGTCGCCAATCTTGCAACATTACCTGCCAATTGCCATTTGAGTTTGGAATGGATTCTTTGATGTCTCTCACTTTTGTTCTTTCTCCTAACATATTGTGCTGTCTTGTGATCTCTCCGTATGATGTTGAGCATGGTTCTTTCATGTACACGTTGCATGGTCCTCAGTTTTAAGGTCAGTCTCCTAGTTAAGTTCCATGTTTCAGCTCCGTAGGTGACCAATGGGAGGGTACTCTGGTTATATATTCTTCTCTTTTTTCTCAGGACTAATAGGATTTCCTTGTTCTTGAAGGTTGAGCTTGCTGTGCCGAAACTTGCCATCTGGTAAATGTAATAAAATATATTCTATGTATTGAATTCAATACGATATAGTTAATCTAAAAATCTTCAAATAAAAATCGAATCAATCATCATAAAGAGCATTCAATGAATTATATATGATAATGATTGAATATCAATGCAGTGTTGAATGATGTAAAATACGTACCCATAAAATGTCATGACACGTAGTAAGCATAACAGAATGCAAATATATTAAATTCGATAAAACATTGTTGAAGTAATAAAATTGAAATGAATGTATTAGATATTATAAGATGTAGTAAATATGATGAAATGTATGGATGTATTAGAGATAAGACAATGTAATAAATACAATGGAAATTGTTAAACGTAATAAAACGGAACACAAAGGTTAAAATAGTTGAGATAATTAGATACTAGTAATGCATTAAATTGAAAAAATCTAGTAAATATATAAAATCTAATAAAAAATAGTGAATCCAAGAAAATGCTTTACAACTCATTCATTTATCACTTTTTTTCCTATCATTTTATTGATCAGCCCATTGTGTTATGCTCCCCAAATATCTTGGTCATGTGACGGTTTCTATTGAGTGAATAACTAGACCTGTTCATCTAATGGTTCTTTCTTCAACCTACATACCTACTTGATTGTTCTTTCTCAACTTTCCAAAGTTTGGTTAATTGAATAATCAAAGTGACTGGTTTAATCAATTAACAGAATTAATTAATCAATAAACCCCGGCTACCCAGGTGAGAATCGATTGCATGGCCATTGTGCTTCATCTATACCAGAACGAACAGCGATACAAGACCGAACGAAATGAACTTGCTGGACATAATTCGTAATAAACGTCTTTAAATTTACCAGAATCACGTTTGATTCTTGGTTGGGACCAACAAAATTCCTCTTGATTGATTCATTAACTGCGATAATTAAATTAACTTTCCGAGCAACCAACTTCCTCAGCTCTATTCAATATCTGGGCAACGCGAGAAGCCGCTCGTCAGAGAGAAATGTTACTACTTTCCGGTAAGATTCGGTTTTCCTATTTTCGGTAAAGATTCGGTTAAATTTGCAACACTGTTCTTCGGGGAAATTTTTTTTCTTTCAATTTTAAGCGCTTTCAATCCATTAGACATTCCAATCACCCGGAAATTTGGTGGCAACTAAGATTATCCATTATGTCATGTCTACTTAGCCTTTATCTTCTTATCCTCTCTCCCCTCTCTCCTCTCTCTTCCTCTCTCTCTCTCCAATCTTCATTACCATTACATGATTTTATCTAGATATTTGGATTAGCTTCGTATGCATAAATATTTCCAACGCCCTTGAGATACTTTCTTCTCTCTCCATTCCTACCCTCTCATTAAACTACCTCTTTTTGAATTACTTGACTTATTCCTCCCTTTTCCCTACCTGCCTCTTCATTAAGCTACGTATATCTTTCTCTGCCTCTCTGTCTTCTTACTTTCTTATTAACCAACTAATATTCTTTTTATCCTATATCAATTCTTATTTCTTCGGTAAACTATCTTCTCTGTCCCCAACTTTTTATCAAAATCAATCACGAAACAGTCAAACGCAGGTGGGAATAACAAAATGGTGTTATAGATGTTTCCAGTTTATTAAGTGAAGTAGGTTAATGGTGCCCTTACGTTGGCTATGACTCTAGCCGTTCTTGATTTGATTTCACGTATCACATAACTACTTAGTCGGCCTGTTCGCCATATTTGAATTAGAATTAAAGGCGACAATCATTCGAAATGAAGTTAGTCGCTTCATCCTGTGCTATTCCACACATAGGTATAGCATGCGAGGCAGGGGACAAGGAGAGAAACTGCCCCCAGCATTCGAGCAAAACAGCGTGGAATTTCAGGCAAATAAAACCCTCTACCTTCCTTAAAGAGCTCCAATACGCACATGACAAGAGAGATGATTCATACATTTCCCAAGGGCATCAGCGTTGAGTTAACATAATCTATCTTTGCCAGAACTTCAGTAATGAAGAACAATGTGATTTTATGTGATGATTTTGTCTTACCTCTACTGTACAGTTAATTGATTATCATTAATAATCTTTAATATACATAGCTTGGTCGTGGACATGGCCAAAATGAAAAGAAATTGAAGAGAAGATTGTATTGCTCTAAAAAAATAGAATAGCCCATTGATTTTAAATCTTCAAAATGAACAGCTGTCTTTTTATGCTGGCTTAGATAAAAACAACTGTTGCTGATGGGAAAACAGAAGTAACTTTGACATCAGACAGGCCAAGGTCTCTATGCATGTATATATGTCTATTCTCGATTGTTCACCACAGTTTCTCAAATCACGGAATCTGATTGGGGAGAGCCACCTCAGTTTCCCTTTTCAACTTCTAACACTGGTTGTTCAATCACCAGGCAGGACATGGGTTTTCACAAATTCTAGCCTCTGTCTGAGTTTGAACCCAATTGGTCAAGCCTGTTTCCCATGCCCAGACCTGCTTGACCACCTAACAATTTTCTCAGTTTAAAGTGAATGAGATTCCTAGAGACAATTGAAATCAACATCTTGCTTTCAATTCTATTCCAACCAAATCATGATTCAAAGATTCAGTAATAGAACAAATGAGGAAAGCAGGTTTGGTTGGTCACTGAAAAGAAACTATCGTCAATGTTTTTGTAACCATGCTGTGTTGGGGATGATCAATTAAAAATTTCAAAAAGAGCTGTCAATTAATGTGTTACTTTTGTTGGGCAGTGATCACAAAGGAGCCTGCATTAAAAAAATAAACGAAAAAAAATAAGCATGAATAGTGTCGGGCACAAAGTGAAAGGCCAACTTGGCATAAATGTTTCATCGCTTTTGCTCCATAAGTGTCGTTTATATGCATGCTACATGCATAGCCAGCCAGTCAATAAGTCAGCCATACAGAACCACTTGAAAACTGAAGAAACGTATGCTGACAGTTGGGGTTAACAGTTACTTATAGTAGCTTTTTGCTGTGACTGTGATCCTGCAAACCACAGTCTCTAAGCGGAAAATCCGACTACGAGTATTTAACATAAGTAAAACCAACACAATCATAGAACTCAAAAGGGGATATACTGAACATTCCCTTGTGACCTACAATGAAGAACTTAGGTAAAGATGAATGACAGTGTAACAATTTATGATAAGTATAAGATAAGTAAATGGAGAAGCACTAAGTAATAATGGATCCCATTTCCTTTTGATCTGCTCACACTAAGCAAAGGACAAAAGCTTACCTGACGTTGGTGACATATGAAATGAAATGGACGGCATAAGCCTGACCTTCCTAGCATCCTCTTTCATAATGCTTTCTTCTTACGTCCGCCAATTTTATTAACTAATCTACTTACTTACTAATTTACTGGCTTATTTCCACTTGTCCGTCGAACAGAGCATCAATCATTTCTCTCTCTCATACATACATATATATATATATATATATATATATATATATATATATATATATATATATATATATATATGTTTAATATTGTATCAACCGGTCTTCATACAGAAAAGGCCATTTATTATGATCAAAGATAGTTATCAAATGGTTTTTGTTATCAAGATCAGTCGGTATGAAACGGTTTGCTTTAAAATGGATTAAGTTATTCATTTATCATATACATCTTCATAAATGTTTTACTGTAAAAAGTTGTTAATAAGGGTAAATCTATAGATATAAATACCAGTGTCATTAAATTGGTGATTGTGTATGCCTGTATGTTAAGGTCAAATAATAACAATAGAAAAATCAGTTTTTTCTCTCTCTTTTCCTTATTTGAGTTAATCAAAGAGAGAAATAGAGTGAAATATGTGATTAACTATTTAAGCTTTGTGTTTTTAAGTATAGCCGTGGAAGCATATATTTCATTCCTTTTTTTTTTAAAGACCGATTATAGAGACAAAGACAATAAAAATTATGAGTCTGACTGCTGATGTTTTGTGTTTGTGTGTAAATGATGCAGCTAGTAAACATGTGCACAGAACGAAAAAAAAAGGCAAAATTTCTCACTAGTTTGAATGGTTTAAAATAATCAATATCGAATCCCTAAAATTATACATAAAATATTGATTTATACGTAGATAACATTAAAAAAAATCTCACCGTGTTTTGACGGGTGCTCTTCCTAATAATGAATGCTAATATATAACAATAAATGCAAATCATTTCAGTTTTATATCAGTTTCTGAATGTTGTTCAAAGACTGTTCCAGTATGACCACAATGAACGACCTACGCAGTATCCATGTATATATACTAAACTCAGCTTAATATAGCACAAGGTCACTGATGTATGACACCTAGTGATGATCAAACCCACTTCAGTAGTGAGAATCCGGAATATAACTTTGCTAACCACTTCTCTACGATGCGTTAACTATCATTGACAAATAAAACTCATTTTGTCTACCATAATGATTCCCAACATTTTCAATGCCATTCCCCACTTCTGTCTATAAGATAACTAGTTCCTCCTCTTCTATTTAAGTAAGCTGCAACAAAGAACAATTTCAAATTAAAATGCTTCATAATAAGAATGTTTAATTTTATAATTGCACAGCTGCCGTGTATTTGTCACGAAAATAAGCGAAAATAATTAGGAAAACATCATTTGAGATTCCAGTTAATCAAGAATTCGGTGATTGAAAGCAGCAGTGTATACTTTCTTCTTTCGTATCAATTAGTCAACGGAGGATTGATATCATTGGCATCTGGGAGCTTCTCATCGTAAGAGACTTCTCAGAGAAGAGCAAAAATTGATTACAAAATGCAAGGGAGTAAACTCTGAAGTACCACAATAACACAATCCAAAAATACAGAGAGATAGAACCCTATTTAGGAACAGCTGGCATAGCTCAAGTCCACCAGCGTGTGGCTCCCAGTTAGGATTCAACTCACTTCAGTGGTATTGAACAATGTAATTTCATGTGATAATTTTGTCTAACAACTACTCTACAGTAAATCATTTATTATTTATCTCCACTATACATAGCTTAACCAGACATGTCGCCAAATGAAAAGAGATTGAAGAGAAGATTGTCTTGCTCCAAATTTGTGAAGTGGTCTTTGGATTTTTCACTCTCAAAATGAACATCCTCATTTTATCTCGGCTTGAACAAAAACGATTAATGCCGATAGGAGAAACAGAACCCACCCAACCACAAGGCAGGTCTATATCTTTATCTATCTATCTATCTATCTATCTTTGTCCGTCTGTCTGTCCGTCTGTCTGTCTGTCTGTCTCTCTCTCTCTCTCTCTATATCTATATATATATATATATATATATATATATATATATATATATATATATATATATATCTATTCCTGATACTTATCAAGCTTAACTTGGTCTGACACAAAGCACAGAGCGGTTATGAGATGATGGAGTTACATCAGTGGATCTTAAGGCTATCCTAATAACGCCACCCTTAACGATGTATGAATATTTCCTCTCTATGTCCTAAATCAGAAAGTATCGGACAACTGCATGCATGTTTGCACGTTTACATCATGTGATTTGAATTCATGAAAAAGTTATAAATTTGATTCTCCTTTTGGTAATGATGATAAATTGTGGAATAAGTGAGTTTGTTGTTCACTACAGCTCCTCAAATCTCAGCGTAACACGGCTCATTCATTTTTTGTTCAACGTTGACTTTTGCTAGGTACTTGTTTTTTGCTTTTTTTTTTCTTGTTATCACTGCTACCACCGAAACCTCAGTTCGGAACAGATAAGCTGTTGCAAATGGAATTAAGATTTGCAGAGCATTAACATTTCGGAGGTGCTAATATCTCCTGATATCCAAATGCTAACCGTGGAGCAGTGACTGATATTCAAGAATCACTGAGCTACGCAAATTTTCTAATTAGGGAGGGTTTATCTGAATAGAAAATCAGTAATTGAAACCTTCGATTTCACCAAGGCTCAAACACCAACTTCTGACACTGGTCGTTCAATCACCAGACCGGATATTGGCATTTAAAAAATATAATCTAGAGTGGCACAAGGCGAGGGTAATAACAAACATGAAATTCGCTTCATTAACAAATAAATCTATAACTGAACTCGGACACTGAGCTCGGGCACCAACCCCTGACACCAGTGGAAAATATTGCAATAAGTTTCCTCATGCTGTCATAAGATAAATAACTATGATTTCAAAAAATCGCAATAGATGTAGACGTGCGTGTGACTTGGCAACTGTAGGAGGTTGATATTTGCCAGGTATATTGGCCAGCAGACAAGGCTGTGTAGTGCTAAAGTCTTTTGAATCATCGGTTCTCGAGAAATCTTTTAAGCATAAAAAGCTACAGAGAATGCATCTTTCATCTTAATTTAGAGATCTAAATTCAGATATATAAGTAAATTAATTTTCAATAAATCTCAGTGTAGATATAGAATATCTAAAAAGGCATCACTAAAAGCTCCGTACGATCGACGGGAAATTATTTACCATAAAATATATATTGCAGACTGCCCTAGACATCATGAAGTCCTGCCCCTTCTAAACATGGGACTCTGGAACCAGAACTGCATGATAAATTATAAATTTGCAATGTATTGTACCTGAAAAATATCAAATACGTGCTGTGCCTTTTCTTGTTCATTTTCAACCTGATTTTGAACCCTGATTATCCACGTAGTTTCATGAATAAGCAGATAAACAGATAAACATCTCTAATTGCTTTTTAATTGTCGTTCCTCAATAAATTACAAATTTTGTAAATAGAAAATATAGCCTATCAAGTATAGGTCTCATGCACGTGTATATTCCTCATTGTGTATAATGTGGGTGGATTTTGTGTTCAATTTTTTCATCATTTGATAAGGAGAACAATAGACGAAAGAAGCGATTAACATACTTTGTCCAAGTTAGCCAACCGAGCATTGATATCAATGGCATCTGGGAGTCTCTAATCATAAGAGACCTTCCAAATAATGCAAGAACAGGTTGTCCAAAGCTCGAAAGACATCTGAAGACAAGCCAAATACTCAAGAACAGATATGACGTGTCCAGTTAAACCGTACACTCTGAGTACTGATTCCACATTCGAGAACCAAGAGCATCCCACGAAGGCCGGAGAGTGCATGGCCATAACGTTGTGAAAAAATAAACACAGGCGAGGAATACAGTCTGACCGTATCATACTTAATGATCAATACACCCCATCGAACGAAGTTCAGACAAGAATATATATTCATGTATGTAATCTATCTACCTATCTAAATACCTATAGATTTAGAAAGCTTGTGAGTTGTGTTAGATAAATGTTTTTTTCATCATCACACTGCAGACATATTGACGCACCCTCTCAGAGAGAAATGTATTCACGTGTACGTGTCCTCCTCTCTCTCTGTCTTCCTCACACACACGCACGTATTTATTCAGCGGAATTCAAAGATCCATTTTGACGTTTATATCTCTACAGCACGATGGCAATAGAAAGGCAAAGTTATGGATAACTCGGTGATGGAAGATCAACGTGTGTCAGAGACAGAGAGAGAGAGAAAGAGAGCACGCGACAGAGAGAGATGACTGGGGTGAAAGATATCGTACAAATAATGAGCTAGAAAAATAAAAGTCAAAAGAGGATATAGCAAAAAAAGAATGAGCAAAGGGCTTACTGATTGGGGTCCGTGGGAGAGTGAACGCAGTAAGAAAATACCAGACACAAGATGGAGAGATTTGATAGAAAGGTTAGACCATAAGACACAGGGGATTTGTGCCATCACAATGGACGCATAGCAACAAGAGAGGATAAAAGATGGTGCAAAAAGTTGGATTGATGACCTATTTAGCTAACTTAGTAGGGGAAAATCGGACAGGAAAAGGAGCAAGAAACGTCTGCCGTTGAGACAAGGGAAAATTTAGGATACTCACAGTCGGCATGGAAGTATCTGCAGAAAGCCTTTTTCTGGCAGCAGTCTTATAATGACCGCTGATAACAATGACACACACACACACACACATATATATAAATATATATATGTATATATATATATATATATATATATATATATATATATATATATATATATATATATATATATATATATATATTATCGTGTCATCCACGGACAGCTGTTTTGATGTATTACATCTCTTCAGTGTGGCTATTGACTTTCCAGTATCCCATTCAGTACTGCGAGGCAGAATTGATATATATATATATATATATATATATATATATATATATATATATATATATATATATATATATATATTCTGGTATTCTGGTTTTTAAACAGGTTTAAAAAGGCGATAGGACCAGAAATAAAAGCAGCAATATGAATATGGTTGTACTTATTATTGGCAGCAAAATTCACTATAATGTGAAATATGGACAGGATCATAAGAAGAGAAACCGTCTCTGTCAATGTAAATGTTGCAGCCTTGGCATATAATGCATACATAGCCAACAAACAAGACCTTTCCGGGCAGATTCAAAGTGAAGACACTTATATTTTGGTGACAGATTTGGTTGGCGGTTTTTAATATGCATATAAGAACATATGCGCAGGTCACATGTATATTCGTCTGTATAATTCGTGCATTATACAGGTCGTATGTGCATGATCAAGTCTCATGTGTGTGTGTCAAATTAGCCAGCCTTCATATCTCACTGATACAATACTCCAAAAAATGCTTCCAGAATACGTAAGTGGTTCTGTACAGAACAGGCCGTCAGTGGTTCTGTATGAAACATACCGTAAGTTGTTCTGTACCCCCCACCCTTCTTGTACATACAAAAGAATTCCCCTGGTTCATTCAAAGAAAAAAAAACCACGACACACGTCGAGTCCAGATTGCAGTATACGAGCAAAAAAAACTAGATTGAAAACGAGACAAACTAAAAACGGGATGATAAATAAAATAAAAAAAATGTTTCGTTAGTCACTCATCAGAAACCGTCACGTGACCGAGTCTTTTGGCAGCATGCCGTTTTCAGGGTAATGATCAGGGTGTGATGATTAATTATAAAATTCGGATAAGGGTGTGATCGATTTGTACGTTACTTCCGTCGCATTTTGTTGGGCAGTGGTCACTAAAGATTCTGAATTTTCAAAATACAGCCATGAATGCTCCTGGACACTGATCAGTTTAGTATAAACTTAAATTGCATATTGAATCCTCAATTGAAAAACGATTCACAGGGGGAATTTCTATAAAAACAAACAAAAAACCCCCAGCCTATTAGCTCTATTGATGCAGCCTGTGAGTATGATAGCAAACCAGCCAAACCAACTAAAAAACTGCACAAACCTATGATGACAGTTTTGATGACGGTTTTGGAAGACGGTTTTTTAACGTATAAAAAATTGAGCCAGTCAGGTGACAATGAAAAGCATTCAATCCAGATACTTTTACATAAATCTTCACTATCTCTCTCTCTCTCTCTCTCTCTCTTTTCTCTTTATCTATCTATCTATCTATCTATCTATCTATCTAGATACACACACACACACGTATTTATATATATATATATATATATATATATACATATCTATCTATCTATCTCTCTCTCTCTCTCTCTCTCTCTCTCTCTCTCTATATATATATATATATATATATATATATATATATATATATATATATGTACATATCAGTTCATATGTAATTATCTATATACCAATCCACCTATCCCTGAGATTAGGATTATCTCATTTCATATCTATATATATTTCTATCTCAGCTCATAACTATCTATTTCTTTCTTTCTTTCTTTTTTGCTTTCTTTCTTTCTTTCTTTCTTTCTCTCCCTCTCTCTCTCTCTCTCTCTATCTATCTATCTATGTATATATATATATAAATATATATAAATATATATATATATATATATATATATATATATATATATATATATATATATATATATATATATATATATATGTTCACAGCTATCTTTCTGTATGGGTCACAACAATGAAGCTAGAGGGTTAAAAATTCAAACATTTACTCCTTTCAATGTCTGGAAGATTTTCTTTAATTCCTCTTTTTTTACCAGCCGATCCAATTAACAATGTAATCTACACAAAATTAGTCCCTCCTTTTGAATCAAGCGGAACTTATTCGTATTTTCTTTCTAAAATCGTACCTATTATAGATCAGACTAAGTGCGGGAGGAGCAATTCATCAATTGGTTACTATTTTTTCGTTGATCATCCTATCATGGCATACTGCCAAAAAAAAGGTTTCTACTGAGTGACTAAAAAGTACTGGTTCGCTTTGCTTTCTTGTAACGTCAATTCCTTTCTCTCCTTCTGCTTCCGTTTTCGTCTCTTCCCAATCGTCACTCGCTTGTACACTCTGACTACAGTGAATGCTGTACGATCTATTGAATAGGTAGCATTCATCTCTCCTTTTAGTTGTATATTTCTTTGGATTTTTTCTTTATTTTGGTGTTTGTCTTTAACTTTTGCTCAGTCTAGAATAAATAGATAAATCTATTAAGAAAAAGAATAAGTGAAGATCTCCAGTATTGGAGATCTTTATTTACGTTTATTTACTTCTTTCACCTCATTTTTTTTTTGCCTTTTTTTTTATGATAAGCTATTGAACATATAAATAAAAGCAGGTTTCTCAGACAGCACTGAATGACATTCAGAAGTGATGAACCTTGGGATTTGATTTTGCTTAGATAACCAGAATGAGTCGAATCTGTATAAATAATAAAAAAAATGAAATAAAAAAAGCAAAGAACAAAACACAACCGTCCCCTCTCCTCTAGAAACATCCCGTCTTTAACGTCTGATATTATTCTCAGTCACCCCCCCTTTTCGTTCCGTCTTTCACATTTGACAGGGTGCATAATCCCCAACCAAAAGAAGAGAAAATTCGAAAAAAGAAATATAGCAACAAAAATATCGCCATTCACCTACCCCCCCCCCAAAAAAAAAACAGCTGCTCACTATTCTTAGAGTGTGAAGGGCAAGAGAACAGTGGTTTTTGATAGGGTACAGCCCAGGGTCGGAATTCGCTGAACTAGCCGATGGGGTGAGTGTGTGGTGGACATGGGGCTCTCTATTGCTTGAATAAATGAAGGCTGTTCAGAATAGTCTTGGGATTTCACAATCACAGCCGTATTTGGGACGGAGAATACATGCCAATGAAAGGTGCCGTTATTCTTTAGGTGATCAGCTTGGAATGGTTGGAGAGGTTAACGTCCCAATGGTCGTTGGATAGAGACATGAAGCAGAGATTCTAAGGTTTGATTTCGTCGGAATATTGCAAAAGAGTACAGATTTCATAAACAGGTTTAAAAGGACGTTAGGACCAGGAATAAAAGCAGAAATATGAATATGGTTGTACTTATCATTGGCAGCAAAAGTTACAATTATGTGAAATATGGACAGGGTCATAATCATCACTAGCATAGTACCCGTAAAAAATGACGGGATGTATACGTTAGATATGGATAAACATATTCTAAATCATTTTTTATCTGATGTCTATTTTCAGAACTTTAATATCTATTAAGCCTGTAAAAAATGTTAGAGACTGTCTCGGATTTTTTTCAATTTCGCCCCCATAGAACTCTTGGCTGCCTCACTTAGACACAAACACAATGTTTCTGCAGTCAGTCACATGAGTTTTATTCAGTTCCTCTCCTTAATCAGATTTAAAAAGTAATACGTTTCCACTGTGACCCTTTGACGTGCATAGACAAACATACAAACTGATTTGATGACATTGGTATTATTATTATCATTATTATTATTATCATAATAACTGTCAACGTATGCTTCTTCAGTTTTCAAGTGAATCTGGCCAGTTGGCAGGCTTGCTATTTATCAACTATGCATACAGGACACGCCAGTTGAGCTAGGGGGCTAAATTTCAATCATTTACTCCTTATTATATCTAAAGAAATGATATTTTGTTCGTTGAAAATTTCCCCCTCAAATTAGGTCCTTAATGGTAGGTTCAATTCACCATGTATGTTTATGCTAAATTGGTCCATGAAATTTTGACGGGTAGCATTCACAATTAGTTTTTTTTTTCCAAAGTTAAACACCAATTAGCAAAAACCAAGATAAGTTAAGTTATTGTCAATTTATCATCCCTCTTCCTGTCTTTTTAATTGATCACCCGCAATAAAGTATGTCGCCAAAAGATGTTTATAGGCTGACTCAGTTCTCCTATCTCTTACACCTACCTCCAATCAACCCAACCTCTGATGACTCATCTTGACATAATATCATCATTGTTTTAGGTCCTGAAACGCTAAAATAATACATTTATGAATTAATGATGATTGTTACTTCACTTTTGGCCATTTTAGCTTACTAAAAGTTGGATCAAATATACAATCTAAACCTCAAACTTAATTCAAGTCAAAATCACTAATTTTCAGAATACATCGTAATCAAAATGAATAATTGAATACATGTAGAATTGAGATCCAAGTATTGTTTTGTATATTTGAGGGGATCTGAATCCTGCATTTCGTAATTATTTTATTTAAACAAGATGAAATGTTGATAGCGATGTAACCAGTAAACCGGTGGTTTTAATTTGAATTAATATTGGCATCCAGATTTTTCTACATACCCGAACTGTTTCTATAAGAACGAGGATACAGATTCGGAGAAAGTGGATCACTACATCTACCTAGTACAACAAATCTACATGAGACGCTTACAAGGAGAAAT